>JAMZAV010002801.1:0-81692 GCA_024449915.1 Sweltsa coloradensis | reverse complement strand
ATCTTACAGTTCCCCTTTACTTTATTTTCAGACTGTTGACAATTTTATAATCGTATTCACGAAATTTTCGGAGCATATTCGGGTATGTTTTAAAAAACAAATTTATTCAGTTTAATTTTCGCTAGATAGGATTCATCTCACAAGACTAGGAGATTTGTTGTTCTTTGGAAAACAGTGAAAATATATGTATTCTGTACTAGCAAATATTTTACTGCATCCATATAGATACACAGTGCCATGTTATCTTGTGGCACCATGTTTATTTTCTTGTGCGACATTGACACTATAATCTATTTACAACAATATAATACACGTGATTTACACAGTCGAACACATACTCATGCTTAGGAAGCCCTTACATTAGTTTGTAGCCTGCAGTCACTTGCATTACCCATAATACTACTAGGAAAACGCTTAAGTCCCGCCGCGTTGTTGGATGAGCGTAATTGGTGCATTGAGCTGCCATGTGTTATGCGGATTTTCTGTTCTGTGAAAAAATCATAATAAGTTGAAGATTTTTTTTAAATTAATAAAAAAAGGATAAAAGATAAACTTTACTTTTTAATTTTTTTAAATAATCGTAATTTGAAAAAAAGAAAAAAATCGTAAAATTGCGATTTTCATAAGAAATAATTATTTGATTGTGCTCAAATTTCACACGAATATATCGATTCATAAAATTAAGGTTCTGTTAAAAAATCATTATAATCGGATAAAGCATGTAGGTGTTATAAGTCAAAGAATTGTTTTAAAAAAGAAAAACCACGTAAAATTGCGATTTTCATGAGAAATAATTTTTCGATTGCGCTTAAATTTTCCACGAATATATAAATTCATAAAATAAAGGTCCTGTGAAAAAATCATTACAATCGGACAAAGCGTGTAGGTATTATAAATCGAAGAAATTTTTCAAAATCGAAAAAAATCGTAAAATTGCGATTTTTATGAGAAATTTTTTTTCGATTGCGCTCAAAAACGTGGCAGTTCTAAGTTCAGAGATTTCGAAGGTCTCAATAAAATTTCATCGCAATCGGAGTATCGGTTTAGCCGGAATCGTGCTAACAAACAGACAAAAATACAAAAAAAAAAAAAGAAAAAAAAAAAACATTCCGGATTTTTTTCTCCAGTGTAGTGAAATGGAATCTTCGCTTCGCTCGCTACGCTCATCCAACTATGCAATGATGAATGTAACCACTAATATCATATTCAACAAACTACACTGAAAAATGAAAGCAGTACTCAAAACTAGTGACAAAGACTCCACGCAGACACTGTCAACCCGTAACTGCAGGTGCCGCGTGCTAGAGCAGCGAGCCTCGCCTCGCCGCTCGATCCGTTGACCACCACGAACGTCACATGCCCCCGGGCTCGCGTCAAAACAACCCATTGTAGAGGGAGCGGGCATCACCCATAGATGCCAAATATGACGGAATTCTTATTTTTTGTGGGTCTTCTTGAAGATAATAGTTACTTCGTTTTATGTGACAATATGCCTTTAAGTAAAAATGTTGGGTCAGGAGTACTGGCTACCCGGAAACTTCCAAAACAAACAAAAAACAAACAAGTTACTGGAGTTTTTACTCCCCAGCATGGATGTAGAAATGAGGAATGATAAAGAACGTACACATTGAATATAATAATCAAACTATGTAAAGATACAAAACTTTTATTTTTTTTATGAAAAAATCACAGTTTGTTGAATACAATTGGCATCTTACAACAATGTACTGGTAGTCTATAATATGTACCAGTTTTACGAAGCTAATAAATTTATCTGTTACATTGCATACCAGTAGCCCTACCTAATTAAAGTGTGGGGATGGAAGGCACAAGAATGTTACTATAAAACTACATATTAATTTATTATGTAACACCTCTATGTGGTAGCATTGAAGGTATAGTAATACTAAATAAAACAACCAATAAAGTTGCAATGTGGAATAAAAATAAAAATATGTAAAACCTTGGTCCTACGGTTTTTAAGAGAATGACTAAATCATCTAAATGGGGATCTAGCAAACAAGCTCAAAATATTTGCAGTGTTTTTTTTTTTCTTGAAGTGTCTCTACACAATGATAAAATGCCAGGCAGTGCGAGCGGTGTCACAAGACAATATTTATCTCGTCTCCGCCCCACAGTTGAGTTTCCCCTCCCACGACTGCTTCTCTCTCACTCATTCCCTCCACCACAAACCCTCATAGTTGGGTAGTACATTTGGGTCGATATAGTTATACACAGAAGTGATTATCCTGTTATTATTTATGTACTAAGGAAGGTTTTACTTCTACATAATCAACAAATCAACATTGTTGCCAAGATTGCTTTGATTCAAACCACCCTTATATGGTTTCAAAAGTACAATTATAAGTGAATCGGTTATTTGAGAAACCGAATAAGTCACCCAAATTGCGTAAATGAGTAAAGATAGCCATTTTCTTCAGAATTTCAAGATCTATCGGTTGGTAGAGAAACAAAATATTTTTCGACCATGCCTGTGTATATAACAGGGTGTCAATTTTCCTGTTGAGTTGAGAAACCGAATAAGTCAGTCCATACGTTCAGAAAAAATTGTATTGATTTGAGTAACGGAACAAGTCACTTTCAATAAATGAGTCATTGGCTCTCATTGCCGAGAAATTTTAATTGAACAAAGTTTTAAAAAAATGAAGTTTTATGTTTACTATAATAAACAATCATAAAAACTTATGATACTACCTTATTTTTACTAATTTTATATATACCCGCCCCATTTATTGAGAAACCAAATAAGTCCACGTTATTAACACCTTCCTAATTATGAAATTACGTGCTCGTAAAATATCATCAACAAAAATTAATGTAACTATGCCACATCTAAATTACTACATCCAAAAACCTTCATTTTTTGACTTCAGGGTATTAAATGCACTTTTTTGCGTTTTACTCAGAACAATGGTTACATGACTTATTCGGTTTCTCAAATAACCGATTCAAGTATAATATAATATGGAACATATTTACTTGCGTATAATGTAACTTAATTTGTGTAGGTAATTTAAAGCCATTCCTATTTCTGATAATACATTCTGATATTATAACTTGGAATCATGTGCACCCAATTGTGATGTGGCACTTGTACACCAATTTTTTTTTATGTATTATCTTTAAAAACTTATTTTGTGATGTTTATTGTAATTAATTGCACTCTTTAACTTACCCAATTAGTCAAAATGTAGCTTACTAATGTTTTCACGCAAAGAAAATAAAAAAATTGTAGCTTTGTTGCCTTGGAATTCAACATCGAAATAGTAAAATCCACCTTTTAAAAACCATCAATCATTGACTACGTTTATCAGGACGTTTAATAATTCGCATTTAACGAAGGCACTTTGGTTCAAAACGGCTGCCAAGTCTTGATATACACATCGAATTTGACCCAAAGTGAATTTGATCCAATTCACTTTAGGAGTCGAGTTGGAGTATTCGATCCGCTTGGCTTGAACCTGATATACACTTCAAAGCGGTTCTGAACGCCAAGCCCACGCCATCTCAACACCTCCTGCGATCTGTAGTTTGTTTTTCAAGCATTGGAAGTATAGGCTTCCCGTTTTCGCTCACCTTTGAATTCTCAACCTTGCGACATCAAGGCTAGTGGGGGATAATATTAATTATAAGACGAAGAGGTAATGACTGGCCTGCGGTGCAGCCATGTTGGATCCACTTTGAAACTAGTTTCAACAAAATCAGTTCGGGTTGTTTCATATACGGTGCGTATTTCAAACCGCTTTGGACGTCCTAATATACGTAGTCATTGACGTAAATACACTTTAAATGTAAAAATCTGTCATTTCAGTTCAGTAGTCTTAAAAAAATGTTGGGCTTTGCGAACTTGCCGGAATCCCCGTTTGAGTGGGATAATTTCTCATTGTGGAAGAGTATGGACCCCACCTGGTTTCAATCATATGGGCGCCGACGCTTGGAATTGTCCGGTTATTCCACCAAGAAACCCAAACACTTTTGTAATGTTTTCTAGAAAATTGGGCAAGTAGTTTACTGACATGAAGACTTTTCTTCCAATCTCAATATTTGATTAAATTGTGGGATGACAGATCGATAAACTTATGTCTTGTGCTTTCAAAACACTAAGGTTTATATATATTCATATTTATTTATATTTTTTTATATATTTTTATTTCTACTACACTTCAATTTTATATTGACTATATATTATGAGAAATTCCGTTTCCCATACTTTTTTGTCGCCATCTGATCTGATAATTATGTTACTTTAATTTAGCAATGGCCCGCACACAAGTCTTTATGACTTTGCGGGCTTCTCAAACTTTATGTGAAATATGGTATATGTACCAACCACTGTTTATGTAAACCATATTATGTATTTGAGAATAAAATATATCTGAAATCTGAATCTAATCTGATCCCCTACTCCTACTGTAAATCACTTGTATCATCCACAACATGCATTAGGCCTAAACCGTAAAACCTTATACATAAAAATAATACTATCTTTCATGCAAAACAATATCCACAAAAATATATTTGCTTTTAAGGACAAAAATATCTTCAAAAATTTACTTGTTATAATAATCAAAACACATTTGGCTTGTTTTACCCAGAATATGAGGAGAATCATTTGAACTGGAAATTTGCCCCTTAAATGAGGAGGGAATTAATCAGTCCAGCTGCAGCCTTGCTCTCCAACAGGTGACCCTGGATGAGATGAGTTGACATATTGACCGACAACTGGAACAGATCACAGCAAAGAATACGATGTTCACTTCAATTAAATTAACCAACAATACACATCTTTCCATATGATAAAAAATAATGAATTAGGCCTGCACATTTTTAAGTTTTGTTCAACCCTAGAATAATTGTAAATATTTAATACAAATCAGAAATTAAAAAGTCCATCCCGACCGAGGTTCGAACCCGTGTCTTGAATTTTTCAACCTTTTAAAAAGTGTGCTTGTTTTAGTTTAGGTAATAAGATACAACTGCTTCCTATCATTGTCTTTAAGGGTAAAAATCAAATGACGTACAGTACCTATGTGTCATTTGGCTTTAAAATGTCTAATATCAATCTGGGGAACATATATTTATGATGCTTCTATGGTTTTAGACAAGGCAAATATTTAAATGTTGGGTGCTTATTTTGGGGTCAGAAAATGACAAACATATATACATGCATATAAGCTACATTTAAACGGCGGTGCGATTAGTGCGGAGCTAAGTTCAAATTTAGGCAGCAAGTATGTTTGGATCCGATATAAGTAGGCCTACTCTGACACCGTAAATTACATAACCATATTAGGGATAGGTCGTTTAAATGCGCATGTAAAGTTTAAACGTTTAGTGTTTTATAAAAATGTGTAAACGTGGTAGTAAAAATTTTTTTTTTTTTTTTAATAAACTAAATGTTTTTGTACTATTACTTTTGGAGCCTACACAAACACAGACTAACAAATTAGGCCGAAAATTTTCTAAAAGAGCGTAATTTTGGTGGAGGTGCCGGGTCCCAGGCTGTGTTTTGAATCTTATCTGTTAACACATGGTGGAAGTGCCGGGTCATTAAATGGGAGTGTGAGAATAAAACCATTGTTAATTACTCGTCGGCAGGTCATAAGTACAAAATTACGATTTTTGTTGTAAAACCTAGGTCTCCGTCCACCTAAAATTTATTTATTTATTTTTTATTTTTTGAAAATGGGGCTTTAAACGTTTAAACTTTTAAACGCGAAAGTTTCAAGGGGTTATACGTTTAGGAAATTAAACGCTTTTTCCCATCCCTATACCATATCAAGACTAGCTACTGTTACATACTATTAAGATTGTCATTAACATGATGGCATGCAAAATACTAATATCTGTGTTTGTACCTGGTTGAAGGCTGTTGTGTCCACGCCAGTTTGTACGAGGAGGGTCACTTTTCCAATCAGACCGTTCCCGATCTTGTATCGTCTCAGTGAAACGATTTGGTAGAAAATTTGGTCGAGAGCGGCTAAAAAGTGTTTATTGTTGTGAATTGAGGATTTACCGGTCTTCTCCATGGCGTGATCTGCGCATTTGGGCCAGTCCAAGAGTTCAGGAGGTGTATGCAGCCAGACAAGACCCTAGCATTGAACAAGGGTAAATCATATGGGCCAGTCCAAGAGTGCAGGAGGTGTAGATGCAGCCAGACAAGACCCTAGCATTGGACAAGGGTAAATCATGTGGGCCAGTCCAAGAGTGCAGGAGGTGTATGCAGCCAGACAAGACCCTAGCATTGAACAAGTAGTAGGGGCTGAGATGTACAAAAAAGGGCCTTGGCTCGATTTGTGTGCCGAAATTGATTTTTTGGTTTTAAACGGTTGGTACCATCGTACTTTAATTAATCTAGGTGTTCTTCAATTTTTTCCGCCGCCATCTTGGATAAAATGGCCGCCAATATGCTTTTTAGATAAAACGTTGTAGCGCACGAACGTACAAAGGGAAAATAATGAAATAAGTTTTGACTTGAAGAAAAATTTATTTAAAAGCATACAAAAAACATAAGGGGTGAAAAATATTTTTTGGGGGGGTAAAAAGTAGGATTTTACTGTCAGAGACCACGTGTTTTTAGTATTGTTAATAATTTGAATTAAAAACTTGTAATGGACCATATAATTAATAGCTTATGACAATGTATTTTTTTCTACGTACAAGAACATAAATGTCTTAACGGTAGCGTAAATAGTTTAGGATTTAGAGCTATTTGTATGTAGCAAAGCGTAAGAAAATTGCTTTCCAACTGCATACGCGCGCCTCTCCAAAATACCAGCGAGCTCAGATGTAGTCAATTTGGTCCTTTCCCTCTATTTTCCCTATATATATTTGCTAATTTTATTTATAGGCAAAGAATTTTTGGGTAACAAAAACCAAGATGTACTACACCCGTGACATACAAAGAAACAGTTCCTATAGGAACAGTTTGAATAGACCGCGATTTTTGTAAGCTCTTGAACGGTGGAAGCCGGTTGAGTTTTCTGGGATATTATATAAACATAACATGGCGTATCCAATTTGACGTCCCTCATCTAAGCCTGGGTTAGAGTTTGCACAGAGCATGGCTCTGTTTCGTAAAGGGCGAGAAAAGATTAAAGTTCCATATCGCAAACATCAGCTGGTAGGTAGGGGAGTATCACTCCCTGTAACTATATGCTCTATCGCTCTAAAAGTCGTCGTCGGGGACCTCTCTTCTCTTCATTCTATTGACGACCTCCCCAACAACGACGATAATGACCACGTACGATGACAAAGATGAGGACGACCACGATGTGAGAATTAAGACCCTTAGTAGACGAGTTTGATTCCAAGAACGGGTGTGATAAAGCATAAACTTTGCAAGAACATATCAGCTCTCTGGGAAGATATCAGTTCGTATGTTCAACCATGTAGAAAAAGTTAAGGCAGGCATCTTAGATCACCTGGAAGACAATCCATTTTTTTGTTGAGAAGCAACTTATCAACATAATTCGTTAAATAATATTTTAGATATAATAGAGATGGCAAGCTATTGTACGATGATTTTGTTGCCAAGCGACTTATTATTGATTTATTCCAAATGTATGTTTGGACACTGTCAAAAAGAGTAGCCTAAAGTTACTCACCTAAAGAACAATATGTAACAAAAAGATTAACTTAGTTGGTCGTACGTGATTTCTTGCTAATTCCAAATGATACAAGTTCTTTCATGTCAGTGTTAGAACAACGTTATGTACGACTTGAACATGTGCCTGTTCCCGCAGTGTCAGACAGTAAGATATGCTTGGTAGATTCTATGGCCTTGATAGTGCAATGTATCACGAAAGGTCCTGGAATGAATACTTGCAAGGACTTTGCCAATGAGTTTGTTCTTCGTATTAGGAGAATTCTTTCTTTTTACGTCGAGGGAAGAATAATATTGTATTACATAACGCCATAACTCACTTAAGGATAATATTCTATAAAAAGTAGTGATGATTGTACCTAATGAAATTCATTGTTAATAACGCAACAAATATTAAACTCATTTCTCAGACGACATTATTCTATCTCACATTGAGAGTAAATCACAACTAAGCCATATACTGTGAACTTACGTAAAACACTTTTGATAAAAACGAATCAATGTTGTTTCAGTAGATTGTACCTTCAGTAACCATCCCGACTTGTTTGAACCGAATATTGAACGCCATACACACGAGGAAGCCGACAACTTAATTCCCCTTCACGTTCTAGGTGCAATGGTGATGTGCATAAATTGTAACATTGACGTCATGTCGCCGAACACATACGCATTCTTACTCTTAATATACCTTTGTTCAAGGTATGATCTGCTGAAAACTTTATCTTTTATTACTGGCCATGGCAAACACAAAAGAAGTATCAATTTGAATGATGAGTGCAATGAATTAGACAGTGAAAAATGTAAGTGATTGGTCGGACTTCACTGTTTCCCTGGTGCAGATTGGGGGTGGAAAATTAGTAAGCTTTCAAAAAAGAAAATTGTACCTTGTATCTATACTTGTCTACTGAATTTAAACGAGTAGTACAAGCTTTTGATGAGTTGGGAGAAGACGATTTCGACCAGGTATTGTACAATCTTGAAAGCTTTACATGCCAAATGTATGTCCCAAACACTTTAAAATCACCAAAGTCAAATATCTGCTCCGGGAATTGTTTAGGACCAAGAAAATTGAAGGAGAGAAATTGCCGCCAACTTTAAGAGCATAACCATGCACCACATATCAGAAGAGCTAATGCAATGGCAAGGATAAGCAAGGGTTATCGTTCTTCTCATCCTAACTTTCTACCACTTACTGAGATCAATAGTTTATAAATTGGGCCCAAAGAATCTACAGTTTCTGTGAAATGCCTACTCTGCCGGCTACTAAGGCAATATTGGAAAAAGTAAGGTGTGGATGCAAAGGCCAGATTACGGGGAAAGCTGTTTTGCATGAAAATTATCTAACTTGTACTTCTTTATGCAAATGCCACGATTGTCAAAACGTCAGGGATTATTGCATTCATGTAGACGAGTAGTAGATGATGACGAAGACGATGTCAAAGTCCCGTTAGTGTGATGAGGACCAATGATGTAGAAATTGGTAAGTCAAACTGCATATGTAGGCTATCAAATACCTTTTTGTAGGACTACATTTAAATATTTCCCATGAATGTAAAAAATGTCTTGTGGTACTACCCTAACGTGTTGATTTTAAAAATTACAGGAGGTCACCTCGCATATCGCGTTCATAAAGATAGGTGCTATTCCAAATCACTTGTGCACAGCAATGTGCACTCAGACATTTAAAAAATTGTATTTCCATGTAAACATAAAAAGTATATTAGCTCTCACATATGTATAATGTATAGTATAGACCACGCCCATTTCGCATTTTTAAGATAAATGAAAAGAAATTGTTGTCAAGCAAATTACAAACTAAAAACTCGACAAATAAATAATATATATTTACACATTAATATAGGCCTATAAAGGTCTATTCTTAAGTGTAATACAAACTTTATTCAAATTGTGTACATCATATACATTTATTATTTCGTAATATTTTAAATTTAGCTGAAAACTAATTAAAAACTTTTATTAGCGGTCATATTTTTCAAGATGGCTACCAAAATTAATTAAGCCGGTTAATATTTTTCTAGTATTATTATCTATCGATCATATTTTTATCTATCATGCACTCTAAAAAATGTAAAGCGCCTTTATTCGTCTAAATAGACCACAAAAGTACAAAATCAACTAAATTTAAAAAAATTGTATTTTAAAATATTTTTTTCGGGTTATTGTATTTTTTTTATTATTTCTTATCGATCAATTAGTACACCAATTTTTTTTCGTATTTTAAACATAATAATTGCATGAGTTTTAATCGTTTTTCTGAAATGTACTATGGCGGCCATTTTTTCCAAGATGGCGGCGTAAAAAATTGAAGAACACCTAGATCATGTTTGGGTGAATGGTTTCTATCATTTAAAACCAAAAAATCAATTTCGGCACGCAAATCGAGCCAATGTACATCTCAGCCCCTACTAAAGGGTAAATGTTATAAATATGCCATCGGCTGCAGGTGAGTCGGCATACCCAGCATCGTAGCAGACACAAGAGTACGGGAAATTTTTAGTCAAGTTGAATAATTGATTTGACTAAAACTTGAGAATTTGCTACTAAAAATTGAATTTAAATTAAAAAACCGGTGAAGGTGCCTGGTTGCCTATAGTAAATTCAGGGATGTGCAAATGTTAAAATTCAAAGTTTGAAGAAAAAAAAATTGTTTTTACTATTTTGTGGTGGTGTGCGGTCACATATTATTTATTATATTAATATGATTTTTTTTATTAAAAAATGGTTCTCAGTTTACAGGTACAAATTTAAAAACAAACAAAAAATGGATGGTGGAGGTACCGGTCCAGAATTTACATACTTTCTTGGTGGAGGTGCCAGTCCAAACTTATCACTATTTTTATTTTACCTATTATGACAGTTTGATATACCTTTAAGTTATGTTCGAGGTCGAGTTCGATACAATATAATATTTTTGTAAAGTTCAAAGTTCTGTTTTTTTAACTGGGAAAGTTAGAGTTAAGTTTGAAAGTAAAAAACCTGGGTTTGCACATCCCTAGTAAATTCAAACAAAATTTGAATTTGTAAACAAGGAGGTGTCAGGTCAGGGCCGCCAACTTTTCAGAACGACTGTGGCTGCTCAAAACTTAGACAAACTATATGGGGGGGGGGGTAGAGCAGTGGCGGCTCTGGGGTAGTTTTACTGGTGAGGTGAAATTAATATCCTGAAGATATTATATGGGGACCACACGCAATAGCGCCGCATGCGAAAATTTTGAAAATCAGGTTTTTAGAGTGTGTTTGGTGCGTTTTAGAAAAAAGTTGTAGTCTGAATGAAATACCAAAATAATGTAGTTTTTGTGCAGTTTAAACTAGAAACCCACCAAAAAGAAGTGGGTCACTGAGGTGATAGATTGCTAGTGGTTGGCACTGGGGGCTTTGCGGTAATTTTGAATCAGCCCTACTACAATTGTTTGTCCAATGAAAAAATAACTCTTGCACATACCATTCAATTACGTATGTGTGTGGATGCGCAGAAGAACTACCGTTTGTGATGATGATTTGTGTGGGTGCTTTGGCCCACCTGTACCCACGGAGCTGGCGCCTATGTGTCAAGTCATTAAAATTGAGTATGAAAATGTTAAAATCGTTTCGAATTTTAGGAGCGATCTTACCAATCCTTTTAGCCTTAGAAGTAGGCCCAATCTATTGATAGATTTTTTTTTATAATTTTAGAAGTTTTGAAATGTTTTTTGCTACATACTAATGGTAAAAAGTAAAACATTTAGATGTATCAATACCATCAGTTTTTTGGGTAACAAAAAACTTGTAAAAATCCAGCCAAACCTTATAGTTCGGCTCCTTTGATACCAAACAGGCTTAAGTTCGGGGTTTGGTGATAGAGACGTGAATTTTGGATCATTTACTCAGAAAAACGTGCTAAGTTATTTGCCAGGTGGTCCCAATCGATTTTTGCCCCCATTCAGGGGTGACCATGGTGCAAAGTTAGGGGTTGACTTTATTTTCAAATGGACTAGGGGTGAGCCTAATAGAAGTAAAAGTGTGGTATTTAAACATTTTGTTTAAGTATTTATTCAATTTATTTATTTAAATCTAAAAAATGTTTTATTTTTAACAGGGGTGTCCAGAATTGTTATTTCGAAAATTCGTTCAAAATGCTAGTACCTAAGTAGGCCTATAGCTTGTGATGATTCATCTTTCGGGGATAAGTGATAGAAGCGTGAATTTTGGATCATTTACTCAGAAAAATGCAATGAGTCATTTGCCCGTGGGTCCGCATCGAAAAATGTTCCCGTTCAGGGGTGACCATGGTGCAAAGTTAGGGGTATACATTATTTTCAAATAGACTAGGGGTGAGCCTAGTAGAAGTAAAAGGGTGGTATTTAAACATTTTGGTTAAATATTAATTCAATTTAATTATTTAAATCTAAAAAATGTATTATTTTTAACAGGGGTGTCCAAAATTGTTACATTTGCCCTTATTTCTAAAATACGTTCAAAATGCTAGAAAGCATAGCTTGTGATGACTCATTTGAAAGGAATTTTAACACTGAACACGAATTTCATACATAATCAAAAGTCAAGGTCACCGGGGTCAATCAGGGTCACGACCTTTGAAATTAATTTATTATTTTGTTGTCCAATCACCATGAACAGACCATATAAAAGTGTTTATGTTGAAACTTTTTACCTTAATCGTTCGTCCAGGATAATATGTGATGCGGAATAGGAAAAGGGACCTTAGGGTTAACATTTTCAAACATGTTTTTTGATTTTTTTTACAATAAGAACAGGATTCTTATCATTTTGCAAAAAAAATTATACAAAAAACTTCAAAATTGAGTGAGCTATGCACTTTTCTGTCTGACTTGATTAAAAATCAACTTTGCGAGAAAAACAGGTGTAAAGTTTCTATCTATTGCTATTTCTATCAATTTTGACCAATTTAAAGGAACTTTTCTTTGTATTTTTCTATTTTCTATCAATTTTAACCGATTTAAAGGGAACTTTTTTTTTTTAGACACAATTTTAAATAATTTACCCACCATCCTACCACAAAAAAACACAAATTTTATAAAAAAACACAAATTAGGCCTATTTTTTTTTTTTTTTTTTTTAAATTAAAAAACAGTATTTGGATAGCATTATTTTAATTCCAAAGCATAATTTACCATTATTAAGTGAAAATTATGTAAAAGGCTAAACAAAAAAAAATCAGCAATTTACACATTTAATCACGTTTTGCTCTTTTCTAGGCAAAAAACTTTTTACCCTAAGGTCCCTTTTCCTATTCCGCATCACATATATGTACATAGAAAGATCAATTCTATATTCAGGGTTGTACAAAATTACTTTCTGGGTCGTGAGTTTTCCAATATAGGCCTACTGTTAATTGCGCCACCAGGTTGTGACCACTCATTTTGAATCAAAATGTATGCTGACCACGATTGTGTAATCAATTGTGTAAGTTAGTCTAATCTTTATGGCTTTATATTAGAGTTTATAGGTACAGGGATACTGCTCTTAAGACACCTATTGATTGGCCTCTGAAATTGAAAGCGTGCTGTTCTTTGTCCCCTATCAAAAGCTATTACAAAGATGTGCCACACAAGCAGGGGTGTGAGACTCGAATGGACTTGACTTCCACGTGGTTTTGAATTATCTGATTCCGTCCATAAAGAAACAATTTCGACATTTGGTAGACTCGAGTTTGGTTTCTGATTGTCGGAATCAAACCGTGACTTGCGTCTGCGGCCGAGGATTTTACCACTGTTAACCATGAACCATGAAGAGGCTGATACGAGAATTATTGTGCTTGTATGCGATGCTTTTAACCTGGGAAGGGAAGAAGTACTAGTGAGAACAGTTGATTCAGATGTGGTTGTCCTCTGTGTTGTTGTTGCTAGTGTCTTCAGTGGAAAAAAATTGTGGGTAGAGTTTGGCGTAGGAAAATATACCCGAATCATAGCTACTCATGACATTGCCGATACTCTTGGAGTAGACAAATGTGCAGCTCTGCCTTTCTTCCATGCGTTCACTGGTTGCGATACCTGTTCGTCATTTGCTGGCAAAGGTTACAAGTCAGCATGGAAAGTGTGGAACCTACTTCCAGAAATAACATCTACGTTCAAAAATCTATCAACGACAACAACGCAAGAACTGTATGAATATACTGTAAAACAACTAGAAAAGTACGTAATCGTCTTGTATGATAGAACAAGTACCTCCACCACAGTAAATGAGTGCCGCAAAGAACTATTTACGCAAAAGCGAGTGGGTATGGAAGCATTGCCGCCAACAGAAGACGCACTAAGACTTCATGTTCTGCGAGCTACACTACAGGGAGGGCTCGTGTGGGGGGCGTCCAACATCCTTATGCAAACTACAAGTGATCCCTCAGCCTGGGGCTGGATGAAAAATTCAGCTGGATCGTAAGAACCTCTGTGGACGACTTTGCCAGACGCCATGAACTCCTGCGACGAAGTCATCTCCTGCAAGTGCAGGAATGACTGCATCTTAGACCGTTGCAAGTGTCTGAAGAGTGGGCAGCCTTGCTGTGCATTGTGCAAGTGCAAAGGGGAGTGCAATTTGTAAGCTAAGGTATGCTACTGACTTAGTTTACTATCTACTGAAACCGTATGATTGTGTGTATTGTTACACCTCCCTTGCCCAACGCCGCACATTCAGTTAATATTATTAATTCATTTCTACACGTAAGTGAAAAGCACTACCGTGACCAACTTATGATTAGTTTCAAAATGAGTGGTCACAACCTATGGTGGCGCAATTAACAGTAGGCCTATATTGGAAAACTCACGACCCAGAAAGTAATTTTGTACAACCCTGAATATAGAATTGATCTTTTTATGTACATATATTATTCTGGACGAACGATTAAGGTAAAAAGTTTCAACATAAACACTTTTATATGGTCTGTTCATGATGATTGGACAACAAAATAATAAATTAATTTCAAAGGTCGTGACCCTGATTGACCCCGGTGACCTTGACTTTTGATTATGTATGAAATTCGTGTTCAGTGTTTAAATTCCTTTCAAATGAGTCCTCACAAGCTATGCTTCCTAGCATTTTGAACATATTTTAGAAATAAGGGCAAATGAAACAATTTTGGACACCCCTGTTAAAAATAATACATTTTTTAGATTTAAATAATTAAATTGAATTAATATTCAACCAAAATGTTTAAATACCACCCTTTTACTTCTATTAGGCTCACCCCTAGTCTATTTGAAAATAATGTATACCCCTAACTTTGCACCATGGTCACCCCTGAACGGGAACATTTTTCGATGCGGACCCACGGGCAAATGACTCATTGCATTTTTCTGAGTAAATGATCCAAAATTCACGCTTCTATCACTTATATCCGAAAGATGAATCATCACAAGCTATAGGCCTACTTAGGTACTAGCATTTTGAACGAATTTTCGAAATAGTTAACAATTCTGGACACCCCTGTTAAAAATAAAACATTTTTTAGATTTAAATAAATAAATTGAATAAATACTTAAACAAAATGTTTAAATACCACACTTTTACTTCTATAAGCTCACCCCTAGTCCATTTGAAAATAATGTCAACCCCTAACTTTGCACCATGGTCACCCCTGAACGGGGGCAAAAATCGATTGAGACCACCTGGTAAATTACTCAGCACGTTTTTCTGAGTAAATGATCCAAACTTCACGCCTCTATCACTAAACCCCGAATGGTTTGTCTAAGCAACTAGGCTATTATACGTTATACTCAATCAAAACCATTGAGATTTAAAAGAAGGGTCAATCTTATGTCACCTTCTACACTTTATTTGCAACTATTGTTTTAAATGATTAAAATTAAAATTGCTTAAAAGCTTTGCAGGATGCTGTCATGGGGAAAAGCAAATTTATATATTAGGTAAGCTTAATGTGCAATGTAGGAGTGGTGTGTCGTGACTTTCTACATAAGGAAGCACATAGAGAACAAAGCTAGGGAGGCTGGGGGCCGGGTAATTGCCCCCAATATAACCTGAAGAGAATTTTTTAAATTTTCAATTTTCAATGTGTAATTTAGTGCATTTTGGGGAGTAGTATTGAAATTGTATTTTTCTACAGATTACAATACACAAATACCTAATACATTTGCACATTATCAAGTGATAATAAAAATGCAAGAAAATTGTTTTGCAGTCTCCCACCCTTAGTCCTAAGAAAACAAAATTTTGGGCCTTACCTGGGTCTTTTTCTTATATCCAACATTCTTCGGAACTCGGAACTGCTGAGCAAGTTCTTTCAGGTTCACAACATGGAGCAGGATTACGTGAGTGGCCTCTCCACGGGCCTCGAGTTGTAGAGCCACTTCCACAGCCATCGCACAACCAACTCCGACGCCCAACAGGCAGAACGGGCCCTTGTGTTGAGCGCACAGCACCAACTGCAACAGAGAATATGGACTGTGATAGTAATTGTCAGCGGAATGAATCATTAACGACTAATAATAACTCTATTTGCCTTCTGTATACCTAGGGACAACAGAAGTATTTATAATATGAATTAACATTAATTAAAAAAGCTTATTACTCGATTGATGAATTTCTACAGGATATTATTATGTATTTGTCTTACATAAAATACTAATATAATTGAATTCAACATCAACTTTTGTGATGAGCAAAACAAAATATGTTTGTTTAAAGTTTAGTCAAATGTAATATTGTATTTAATAGCTACATTTATTTAGGAACCTTAGTAATTTGAATAATTATCATGTAGGCCCAATTTCATTTCAGTTTTAGTCATATTATTGTTAAAAATTACTGTTTAAGGCAAAACATTAGCAATTTTCTATTTTCCCAAATAAGCAACAAAGTTAAAAAATATAGTGAATGGCTTTGAAACCTGGCACTATAAGAACTTTAAAACAATTTTTTTTCAAATTTTTCTGATCGGGCGCACATTAAATAATATTGTCTGTTCAAAATAATTTCAAGCTTCAGTTCAGCACACCATTCAACGTAAGTAGTTGTGTTTTTGTGACATGAATTTTCAACTGGTTTTCTGGAAGGTGTCTGGGAAAAAAAAGATTTTTTTTCAATTTTCTTTCCTTAATATTTTTTTTGTTTGGCAATACAAATTGGTACAAAATATTGGTAAACTAAAAAGTTTGCATGAAAGACAATTGTAAAAAACTCTTTTTCTCCCAAACACCTTCTAGAAAACCAGTTGAAAATTAATGTCACAAAAACATAACTACCTACGTTGAATAGTGTGTTAGGGCGAACTGAAGTTTGAAATTATTTTGAAAAGGCAATATTTGCCATGTGCCCGATCAGAAAGTTGCACATTTGAGAAAATAGAAAAACGCAATTGATTCCCCCTCCAAATACTCTTATGTTAATCATTGTCTTGTGACAATGATATGAGGGTCAAACTATAACTGTGAGCATTAAGAGGAGTCGCCGAGGCTGGTGCAGAAACGAGTTTAGGCGCTCAGCTTTCTGTTTTTTCTGGGTAAATGGTATGGGAAAGGTTACTGTTATCAAATTTCACATTAACGTTAGTAAAGAATAAATCTATGCTTTCCAGTACGCGTATTCATAAATTAGTTCATTGATTTTGAATTAAAAATTAGTGAAATCACATAAATTTACTCCATTTTGGTCAACTTTGGGAATTTATTCCAGGTGTACAGATTTTTTAACTTAAATTTGCATACTGGATATGAGCGTTTAAATCAATGTGAACGCATAAGTTAATTTGGTTTTATCGTAAGATAAACGGTTTGGTGGGAATTTCTAGAATTGGAATCCATGTTTTCGATTTCCCATTTTTTCACGTTTTGAACTTATTTCTTGCAATGTACCGTATTGTTTCCGAATATAGCGCGATGTTTTTTTCCGAAAATACAATCTCAAAAACAGCACTCGCGTTATTTCCGCGCGCTTGCATTTGAAATAGCGCCTGAACATAGGCCACGCCTCTATACAACTCCCGCGCATAGTCTGCTGCGCTTCGCCCCGCCCACCCACTCGAAGCCACTGAACTCGGCCGAACCTTGGGCGAAACTGTCTGCTAGTCGTCAGAATCCTTAGCCGTGATCACATCGTGACCTAGCTTGACCTACATAGATTTTGTTTCGTGGGTTGTCTATCTACGTTGCTAAGAGCTAAGAGTCTACGTAACGTAATAATGAGTGATGAAGGAGAAGATGAAATGGCTCAAGATGAACAAATGAAGACTGCTGATCGCGTGGAAAAGAAAGGTTCCTCTGCCTTACAAATCAGCAAGGGATTGAGAAGGAGCTAGGCCTAGGCCTACGACCATAGATACTAGGGCCTAGTATAACCCCCACCCCCCACCCCCCCACAACGTAAACATTGAAGACCAGGAATCAGACTGGTGAACTGTGGTTGACATGTGAGCTTGTGCTTGGCCCTACCCTGTAAAAAACCATAGGCCTAGGCCCTAACATTGTTCAAAATGTTTTGTTGTAAGTGTTTCATGTACATTTTAGTTTTCTTTGGTTTTTTTCTTTTTTCTTGAAATGATTCTGAAAAATTGGGGTCGTGTTATATTCGAGGTCGTGCTTTATTCGGAACAATACGGTATCTTTATAAGGCTTAATTTTTGCAACCAATTGCGGATATCAATATAAAAGTACTTTATTAACATTCATGCAAAATTTCATAATAATAATAATACCAACCGTTCAGCAGAAATCATCAACACCTGAGTGCGCCCATTTGAGCTGGGCCAAGCTCAGCGGGACCATCTCTTAAGGCTATTCGACCGCGTTTTTCTATTTTCCAAAATATGCTACCAAGTCAAAATATAGTGAATGGCTTTGAAACCTGGTTCTTTTAGAAAATCAAAACTATATTTTTTTTTCTTATCGGGCACATGGCTAACATCGCCATTTCAAAATAATTTCAAACTTCAATTCGGCCAAGCACACCATTCAACGTAGGTAGGTGTGTTTTTGTCACATTAATTTTGAACTGGTTTTCTAGAGTCTGACTAAGAGAAAAAGTATTTTTTTATTAATTGTCTTTCATGCAAATTTTTTCGTTTAGTGGTATTTTGTGCCTGTAGAAAACCAGTTGAAAATTAATGTCACAAAAACACAACTACCTACGTTGAATGGTGTGCTTGGGCGAATTGCAATTTGAAATTATTTTGAAGATGGTGATATTAGCCGTGTGTCCGATCAGAAAAATTTGAAAAAAATAGTTTTAATTATCTAAAAGAAAAAGAAGAATTTAAATATTTAGGAAGTATATTGACAAAAGATGCAAAAGTGTGTAGGGAAGTGTCATCTAGAGTGCAAAAAGCAGAAGGGTTTTACCAATTGGTGAGAAAGTTACTATGGAATGAGCTGTTCCCACAAAAATGTAAAATTTTGCTGTATATAAGGCATATTTTGTACCTATACTAATGGCGTTTTCCATTGGTCGCACTCAGGTCGCACTAGTGCGCCCTAGTGCGCACTGGATTGCCACTTGTCTTTTCATTTGTTCAGTTTAGCAATGTTATTCAAGTGGAGGTTGACAACAATGACATCTCTGCACTCACCGAGTGCATGCCAATGGAAAACGCCATAACATATGGGGCAGTAACATGGGCAGTGGGAACAAAAGAAGAGAGTCAGCTGGAAGCAGCAGAAATGAAGTTTTTAGTAGTAGTGTGAGCTGTAAAGGGGAAGGAACACTTGAATATTGCAAATCCGGATACCAGCGTGAAATTTTGCATGGGGGTAGATAAAAATATCAGAATTAAAAATCCGCCGGGAGGCAAGCGATATCTCACCCCCAACACCCCCTAAATCATCCCCTAAAATTAGAATAATTCATAGCTCTAACCCAAAAAAGAATTTTTATTCAAATTAGTTATTAAAATTATGTTTTAATGTGTTTTAACCCAATCGGCCTATTCTCATTTCCTAAACTACATTTTTTCAACCCCCATCCCTAATTGTTTATAATATTTTTACCTTGATTTCCAGCATTTACCAGTGAGGCACCTAGGGAGTTATCAGCATGAAATTTGGCATGATGATTCATAATAACCTGAAAAATAATAATCCGCCGGGAGGCAAGCGATATTCCACCCCTTTTGTTCTCTACCACCCTTAACATTGGGAAAAATGTAAGGTAGTATTTAATACATTTTGAATATTTCAATTGCTGATTAAAATTATGAGTCGATGTGTTATAGTCCAGTCAACAAATCATTCATACAAAACAAACAATATTTTCACCCCCAACCCTAATAATCATACTTTGAGTGACAAACACTGTTTAGTAAGTTACCAACATGAAATTTGGCATGGTGGTAGATAAAAATATAAGAATTACTATTCCGTTAGGAGGCAAACAATATTTTACCCCTAGTGCCCTCTATCATCCCTTAAAATTGGATTTGGTACTAGGTCGTATTCAATACATTGAAATTATTAAAATTATCCAATAATATTATGCTCAAGCATGTTTCCATCCAATCAACCTAATTTCTCGTGTTTTTTCTACCCCCACCCTTAATAGTGATTTTTTTCATCAACACTTATTAGCATGAAATTTGGCATGGCGATAGATAAAAATATAAGAATTACTATTCCGTTGGGAGGCAAACGATATATCACCCCTAGTGCCCTCTATCATCCCTTAAAATTGGATTTGGTACTAGGTCGTATTCTATACATTGAAATTATTAGGAAAACGCTCAGTTGGACGCGTTGTTGAGCGAGCACTGGTACGTGCAACACGACCCGAGTACGACATTCCCATAATGTTACATACCAATAAGTCTTTAAGGTCTTGACCGATTTACCTGAAAATTGGTAAAATAGGAGAGAATGGATAAAATCCACCGCCATCTAGAGGACCTTGACATCATTTCTTTGGGAAAACTATTTTAAACTATTGATTTACTTCTAGTGGCAGTACATAGTGACCAGAATTCTTGTGCGACTTTTCGTTGCCATGGTAACGTTACTTTTGTTAAAATGTAATTTCTATCTACACTACTTATCGGATCAAAATAAAATTAACATATTTGTGACCGGACGGACATTCTAAATGATTTGGCTACCTCAGATTTTGTTGCCGTTTAGTTTTTAAAAAAAAACTTTAGATTAACTTTAATGTAACTTTATAACTTTTTGAACGATTTTGCCACAAAACTAATGGCATTCAATCGGGAACGAAACTTGCGGATGGTCAAAATTTCAACTCGATCCGAGCCTCCGTTCGACCACTATCATGAGCCAAAAAAGCTGACCGACTTTCCGTTGCCATGGTAACGGGACTTGGTTATAATGTAATTTCCGACTACACTACTTATCGGATCAAAATAAAAATAACATATTCGTGATCGGACGGACATTCTAAATGATTTGGCCACCTCAGATTTTGTCGCCGTTTAGTTTGAAAAAAAAACTTTCGATTAACTTTAATATAACTTTTTAACTTTTTGAACGATTTTGCCACAAAACTATACAGCAACCCGCCTAGGTGGTATGTACATGTGTGCAAAATTTCAGGTCGATCAGAGAAACGGTGCGACCTGTATCGAAGCAGTAACAGAAAAAAAAAAAAAGAAACAGACATTCGAGCCATAAGAGTCAAGTGGAGACGCTCGCTCAATTAAAATTATCCAATAATATTATGCTCAAGCATGTTTCCATCCAATCAACATAATTTCTCGTGTTTTTTCTACCCCCACCCCTAATAGTGATTTATTTCATCAACACTTATTAGCATGAAATTTGGCATGGTGATAGATAAAAATATAAGAATTACTATTCCGTTGGGAGGCAAACGATATTTCACCCCAAGTACATCCCTTAAAATTATTGGAAAGAGTGTTCAATGATTCGTTTTTTTTCATGGGTGGTTATCTGGAAGAAAGTATTCAATTGAAAATCTAATTAAAATTCAATAGTTTTGGTTTATTTAAGAAATACAATAATAAGCATGTTACATGCGTTGGTATCTATGATTACATGGTACAAGGTGGTATTTTCATACAATTTGTTACGAGTTTTGGGGCTGTGATATTACACTGTCACTTCAGACAAACAAACCGTCATTTGTTTAGAAACTGCATTGAGAAACGAAGCTGCTATAAAATACCACCTTGTACCATGTAATCATAGATACCAACGCATGTAACATGCTTATTATTGTATTTCTTAAATAAACCAAAACTATTGAATTTTAATTAGATTTTTAGTTGAATACTTCTTCCAGATAACCACCCATGAAAAAAACGAATCATTGAACACTCTTTCCAATTTTAAGGGATGTACTTGGGGTGAAATATCGTTTACTTCCCAACGGAATAGTAATTCTTATATTTTTATCTACCACCATGCCAAATTTCATGCTAATAAGTGTTGATGAAAAAAATCACTATTAGGGGTGGGGGTAGAAAAAACACGAGAAATTAGGTTGATTGGATGGAAACATGCTTGAGCATAATATTATTGGATAATTTTAATAATTTCAATGTATTGAATACGACCTAGTACCAAATCCAATTTTAAGGGATGATAGAGGGCACTATCGGTAAAATATGTTTGCCTCCCAACGGAATAGTAATTCTTATATTTTTATCTACCACCATGCCAAATTTCATGTTGGTAACTTACTAAACAGTGTTTGTCACTCAAAGTATGATTATTAGGGTTGGGGGTGAAAAAATTGTTTGTTTTGTATGAATGATTTGTTGACTGGACTATAACACATCGACTCATAATTTTAATCAGCAATTGAAATATTCAAAATGTATTAAATACTAGGTACCTTACATTTTTCCCAATGTTAAGGGTGGTAGAGAACAAAAGGGGTGGAATATCGCTTGCCTCCCGGCGGATTATTATTTTTCAGGTTATTAGTAGTAGTAGTAGTAGTAGATTAGTAGTAGTAGTAGTAAGTAGTAGTAGTATAGTAGTAGTAGTAGTAGTAGTAGTAGTAGTAGTAGTAGTAGGTTTTATTTCCAATACAAATGTTACATTGTAGTTGACCCATCTAATCCTCTGTAGAGGTTATTATAATAGGGTATTTGGAAAATGTTTAAATATACAGTTAAATAAATAAATAGATTACCATAGTGGGCGTTATAAATAAACTAAGAATATAATACAACAAAAAAATAAAAAATAAGATTAATATTACACTTAAATTTTGAATTAGAGATAAATAAATATATTTTAAAATCCATAGGCCCCTAGTCACTAGTGCACTTGGTTGTAACCTGGACATATTGAATTTTTTATTGCAGTAGGTATCTTTGAAGGCCTATATGTTTTTGTCTTCTAGGTATTCTTGAGCCGAGTAATATGCCTTTTTTAGAAAAATTGATTTCAGCTTGTGTTTGAATGAGTTTACATTGTTTATATTTTTTATTTCTTGTGGCAATTTGTTGTAAAGTTTTGAGTTTATGTATGATGAATTTAATTGTAGTGTTTTAGTTTTGAGGTATTGTGTGTGAATATGTTTATTTTGACGGGTGTTGTGAGAATGGATGTCGCTGTTGAGGGTATGTTCATTGGGTTGTTTGTGTATGTACAAGATGGTTTGCATTATGTATAAGCTGTAGAATGTTAATATCTTATGTTTTATAAAGTGTTCTTTACAGTGAGGTTTTATGAAAGAGTCTTTTCTTTGTCTTAGACCCAGAATGATCCTGAGAGCTTTTTTTGCAATGTGAAAATTGTTTTTGCATTTGGGGAACCACCCCAGAATTGAACCAGAATGAACCATCATGCCAAATTTCATGCTGATAACTCCCTAGGTGCCTCACTGGTAAATGCGGGCAATCAAGGTAAAAATATTATAAACAATTAGGGATGGGGGTTGAAAAAATGTGGTTTAGGAATGAGAATAGGCCGATTGGGTTAAAACACATTAAAACATAATTTTAATAACTAATTTGAATAAAAATTCTTTTTTGGGTTAGAGCTATGAATTATTCTAATTTTAGGGGATGATTTAGGGGGTGTTGGGGGTGAGATATCGCTTGCCTCCCGGCGGATTTTTAATTCTGATATTTTTATCTCCCCCCATGCAAAATTTGGCGCTGGTATCCGGATTTGCAATATTTTTCCGCTAACAGCTCTCACTATAGAGAAGTATCAAGGGAGTTACAAAGATGGACAAGATAAGAAGTAATGAAATAAGGAAAGAGCTGGGACTGGAGAGATTGAAGTTTAAGCTAGGAAGAGAACGTCTAAGATGGTTTGGACATATGAAAAGGATGGGCAGAGAGAGGATTCCAAGACGAGAATTTGAAGCGGCAGAGGAGGGGAAAAGAAGAGTAGGAAGACCAAGAGAGAAATGGGAAAGATTAATTCAAGAAGACGTTGGAAAACGGGATGAAGTGTGGGAGCATGTGGCAAGAGTAAAGCTGTGGGAGGACGGAAGAGAGTGGAGTAAATTGGTGGAGAGGAAGGAGTTGGAGGATGTGGAAGAAACACTGAGTCTGGCAAGCTTAGTATCTACAGTTTCATGCCCTAGATAATGGTGAAAAACCACCACTCAACCCGACATAGTTGGAACTGAGTTATGATGATTATTATTATCTAAAAGAGCCAGGTTTCAAAGACATTCACTATATTTTGACTTGGTAGCATATTCTGGAAAATAGAAAAACGCGGTCGAATAATGTGGGTTATTATTATATCTTAATAATGGAAATAAAACTTTTATCTGTCTATCTATATTTATAATTTATTTAAAAGCATACCTCAGCCAGACCTCTGGCCTGGTGTTTGATGTTGGGTGATTTCGAAAAAGGTGCAAGCTGAATGCATACGATTGGTCGTACTAAACGACGGGTGAGGCAGTTGATGCGACTTGGGTTTTCTATTCCCGGGAAGACAAATACTGGATGAGTCTATAAAAAGAATTAGATGCTAAAATAAAGAAACATCAATTATGTTACAAAAATGTGCAATAAAAACATAATATTATCAATAAGCTGTAATAACATTTAAATACGTAGTACCCTAACAGTATTCATAACAATAATGCTAAACAAATGATAGGTAGGTAACCTACCAGTATCATGTTTCAATGTGCAAATTTGTGTTTTGTGTGATATGGATGAATTTCTTTTAATGAGATAATTGCCATCAATCGAAGCAATTGAATTTTGAGGTTTTTACTGATCACTTCTACGATTCGCAAATCTATTGTGATCAAAATGATTTATTGACTTTTTTAAAATTGATAATATTAAATAACATTGTTCATTGTTCAAATAAGTAGCTTGAGTTATATAATGTGTTTTTGCTGAGAGTCTACGATCAAAACTGACCGATATATGGATCCTTGATTATAGAAAGAAAATATTCAATAAGGCTAACAAGTTTAAATGTTTAGATAACAGTGAATCGTCAATACGTTTGTAAATTTTAATTGTTATCAAATCATTTGACATTGTTATAATAAAAGCAAAAAGCAATAAGATTTTCGACCTTTGTGGTGAAACCGTATCCGGGACTGAGCGACGGCATTGTGATCATCTGGTTGCAGACCTGGGACGAGATGTCGGCTCCCCAAGATTTCAGATTCTTGATTGACCAGCCTGCGAGTGCGACCCAGGGCGACATATCATTGCCAGGATAAACGGGGGCTGGAAAAAGAAACAAGTTTACTGCTTGTAAGCACTGCCCCTTACAGAGACTTAGCAATTGCAATACATACTAGGGAAACACCAAAGTCGTTGTTAAACGAGTGAGTGAGCCATGTGTTGAGTACCCGATTACATTACTTTTCTTCCCCCTACCTTAGGCCTACCTAGCCTATCATAGGCTAGAGAGGCGCATTATGACCTTACAGTTGACGCGCCCTTCCCCGTATGCCAACTAAACTTTAAAAAACTATTATTTATACGAATATAATTATCAAAACTCAAATGCAAATGTTCCCGGGTACTCACCACATGACTCGCTCACTCGTCTAACTACGACTTTGGCGTTTCCCTAGTCTAGTTGGCTAAGGCGCCCTTGTAGCCGAAATGTGAAAGAAGTGGGTTCAATCCCCTGGTCGGGAAAGATTTTGTAATTTCTAGATTGTATTTCAAAAATAATTAAACATGTTTTGAAATGCATATAACGCAGTGTAGTCCATCATCTGTGGCAATAGGGCCTACTATGGTAAACATAGCCAGTACAAAATACGTGAAAATATTGCAAGGTTTATGTTACATTTATTTGTGTTTTATAACTTAATGTCTTTTTGAATTTTGCCGGTATATATTCCACCGCCACCTTTATGTATGTTAAATATGGACTTGAACAGCGCGCCCAAACTATACTAGTAATATTTCATGTTGTTATTGTTGGTAGTTCTGTATTTCAATGGCGTCCGCGTCGGACGAGCGTCAGTGTTATTGTCTCGTGTTTGCTTTGAATTAAGTGTCTTATTAATCCTTCTATAGTTAGTTGTCAACTTCTCTGCAATATCTCTACAGGTTATGGGTACCAGACGTTCTGGACAAAATAACTAGGCTAATTATGGAGTCCGAAGACAGATTCAAAGTGCCACTGTTCAATGGCGATAACTTCTCGAATTGGAAGTTCCGATTGGAGACCGTGTTGGACGATTGGAGGTACTGCAATGCGTGCAGGAAGACACGGAAGAAAGCTGAAAGCACTCGTAGAAAGGAAAGACATTGATGAATTAGAAAAGAAGGAGACAAAGTGTCGTACACAAATAATTCTGCGTATAGCTGATTCGCATTTGGAATATGTCAAAGACTGTACTTCGTGCTATGACATTTGGCTTAAACTGCGAAATACTTTTGAAAGGAAAGGCGTGGCTAGTCAACTACTTTTGCGTAAGAAGTTGTTGGTGATGAAATTTGACCCTGCCGTAGGGAATTTGCTAAGTCATTTCCTACAATTTGACAAGCTAGTGCGGGAGTTAAAACAGACTGGTGCTACTTTAGAAGAAACGGACATAGTGTGTCACTTGTTGCTAACGTTGCCTTCTGAATTTGATAAGTAGTAACCGCAATAGAGACTTTGTCATCACAGACACTGTCAATGTCATTTGTAAAAAATCGCCTCTGGAAGAAGAATCCAAGCGCACATCAAGTAATGATGCGGGACATTCATCGTCATCAGTTGTGTTCAGTGCACAAAACACAAAGAAGTCGACGTTCAAACCAAATCCCAGAAGAAAAGTTTTCCATATGCATGTCACGAATGTAAAAAGGTAGGCCACCGACGTGTGGATTGTCCTAATCTGAAAAATTCGTCTGGCCTAAAGCGCAGGTCGCAAAACAAGATTCTAAAGACCTCACGTTTGTCGCAGTGTCTGTGGCAGCAACTTCACTTCAAGTGAAAAAAAGATCAGGAATAGTGCTTCCATCTGGACTCTGGGGCATCTCAGCACATGATAGGCAGTGAGGATGCACATTTACTAGACAGTGTGGATGAACTGTCTGACCCACTGAATATCACTGTTGCTTCTGGGCAGAAGGTTAGTGTGAACAAAAAGGGGAAGTTACACGTGTTAGTTGACATTGGGAAGGGAGTTAAACCCTTAACAATACATGATGTGTTGTTGACCCCCTTTACATTTAACTTGCTGTCAGTGGGAAGATTAGAAGCGCGTTCTTATAAAATCGTGTTTGAACAGGGAAAAGCTGTCATCTCGAAAGGAAATTTGAAGTTCGCTCAAGGTTAACGAGTTGGGCATTTTGTACGGCTTCAACTTTCAACTGGCGTCAGAAGTGCCAACGTTATTGGCAGAGACTCCGGAACTGTGGCATGTGCGGCTAGGACACATAAGTAACCGTAAACTTAAATTTCTAGGGAAGCAAGTGGATGGACTTGCAGTGACGACAGCAACAAAGAAGGTTTGTGAAACTTGTGTGAAAGGTAAACAAACAAAATTGCCCCACAAAAAAAGAACGTGTTCGTGCTCGACGACCGTTGGAGTTCCTTCATAGTGACGTGATGGGACCGATCAAACCAGTTGCACAAGACGGAGCAAGGTATGTCGTAACGTTTATTGATGCCTTTACTCATTTCACAGTAGCCTATGTTATAAAGGCCAAATCGGAGGTGCTGGAATACTTTAAGGAGTATGAAGCTATGGCTACAGCACACTTCTTGAACCACAAAATCAGTCTTTTTCCGTTGTGATAATGGGACGGAATATGTAAATAAAGCAATGGACAATACTTTAAGAGTAAAGGTATCCAGTATGAATGTACGTACGATACACTCCCGAGCAGAACGGAGTATCGGAACGTATGAATCGCTTTATTTTGGAAAAGGCTAGGTGTCTGTTACTTGACAGTAGTGTACCTAAGACCTTATGGCCGGATGTTATTTACACTGCGGTGTATTTGATCAATCGTGCCCCTACGATAGCTCTAAAAAATAAAGTACCAGCTGAGCTGTGGTATGGTAGAAAGTTAGTATCGAAAAGCTTCGAGTTTTCGGTTGTGCCGCTTATCTCAGAGTTCCACGAGAACTCATCGGAAATTGGACTCGAGATCTGAAAAGTGTGTCATGGTTGGGTATGCATCGAATGGTTATCGATTGTGGAATGAGGGTGACAAGAAACTCTACATCGGTCATGATGTTATCTTTGATGAAACTGACTACTTTTACAAGAGTAAAACGAAGGTGTCCAAGTCAGGCGGAGATATACCTAGTGAATATACAGACGTTATTCTACGTGAAGAACCGGAAAATGAAGTTCAAGAAATCCAAGGGAAGAACCAGAAGTGACAACGGAAGAGAAAGAAGAAGACGATGTCATTAAACACGTTCAGGGCGGGGTTGTCCGTGCACCAAAGTACATGGATGAGTACACCGCCTTCGCTCTTTGTTCGTTCGTGGACAACGTGCCTCAGCCTTTGATGAAATTTCAGGCAGAAGTGATGAGGTAGAATGGAAGAAAGCTGCTGAAGAGGAATTAAATGCGTTAAAAGAAAACAATACCTGGGAGTTAACGGATTTGCCACCTGGTAGGCAAGCTATTGCAAACAAGTGGGTCTTTAAAGTCAAAAGAAATGCAAGTGGAGATGTCGATAAATACAAGGCTCGATTAGTAGTGAAAGGCTGTGCACAGAAAAGGGGTTTTGATTACAATGACACGTATGCCCCTGTGGCACGTCTTGCCACTGTACGTACACTTGTTGCAGTTGCTTTGCATAAGGGTCTATGTATGCAGCAAATGGACGTTAAAAACGCGTTCTTACACGGTGCAGTTTCGGAAGAAATCTACATGAAACAACCAATTGGTTTTAGCGACGGAAATAAAGTGTGTCGTCTAAAGCGTGCTCTTTACGGACTTAAACAAGCACCACGCATCTGGAATGCACGAATAAATGATTTTCTAGTGAAAAAGGGGTTTCACCGTTCACTAAACGATCCCTGTTTATATGCGAAAGAAGATGAAGAGTTGTATCTTCTACTCTATGTTGACGATTGTTTGATAACTGGAAGTCAAGAGAGCGTAAAGAACTTGAAGAACGACTTATGTGCTGAATTCCAAATGACCGACCTTGGTGATCTAAATGTTTTTTGGGCATCAATGTTGAGAAGAAGGAAGATGGAGTGTTTTCTACATCAGTCAAATTACTTGCTTGAAGTACTACGCAAATTTTGGGATGGAAGACTGTAAACCTGTGAAAACTCCCTGGGAAGCACAGAAAAAAGAAGACAAGGAAAGTGATCAAGATTGCATCATCGGAAAGAAACCGTACCGTGAACCAATCGTCTGCTTGATGTTATGCAATGCTGACTACGAGACCGGACATTAGTGCCGCGTTGCATTATTTTAGCCAGTTTCAAACTAATGCGACGGAATGTGAGTGGAAAGGATTAAAGCGAATCCTTCGATATGTGAAAGGAACCCTGGACTTTGGTTTTTTCTACAAGTGTGGTCATCAACAGCCATTGGTAGGTTACGCTGACTCTGATTGGGTGGAGCGGCAGACGGCGGAGTACTTCGGGACATTTAATGATGGTGTTCGGGTGCCCGTCAGTGTGGTCTACTAAAAAGCAAAGTTCCGTAGCCATTTCGTCGACAGAAGCCGAGTATGTAGCTCTTGCGGGTGCAGCTGCAGAAGTTCTGTGGTTAAAAGGACTGCTGAAAGATCTTGACATTGATGTACAAGAGCCAGTCGTGTTGTTTGAAAACAATCAAGCATGTATCAAGTACCGGGGAAAAGGGGAGGTAAAACGCTTGAAGCATGTGGATGGTTAAATACCACTTTGTCAAGCGTTTGGGTGGAAGAAAAGAAGATTGAGGCGGTCTACATCCCAACACAAGATCAAAAGGCGGATATTCTGACTAAGGCGATCTGGGAACTCGCTTTGGAGAGTTGCGGACCAACTTTGCATTGTAAAAAAACTTTGTGTTGTAAAAACTTTGGGACGTGCTGTTGTATGCTCCCGCTTCCCGGAAGCGCTCTCTTACTTGACTAGATACTAGTGTTGCTAACTGACTCGTGTAGTAGTTGATGTCGACCGTATGTCCGGTTTTCTGAATAAAACTGACGAAATTTGACGGGACTAGTTGGCTAGACAGTGTACTGTGATTACTTAGTATGTAATCCAGGTAGAACACCTCGTCCCTGGGATACTACATGGCGACGGAGGGTAAATTAATGCATTCGACATCGGAAAAGAAGGTAGGAAGGTAGTTATATTAACAGTTTGCATAGGCCTAGACCACCCGGAATGTTTCAATCATGTCCGGGGGAAAACGGCGTGCAGCCTTTGGGACTGCTCAGGTGACCAGAAAAACGTGGGACAACGCTGGACGCGTTGGCTTAGGGGATTTGAATATTATGCAGAAAGTGCTAATATTACAACCCTCAAGAAAGAAGGCAACGTTGTTGCATAAAGCAGGTCTGGATGTACAGGACGTGTATCACAGTCTGCCAGCGGCAGGGGCAGATGGAGGTTCAATGTTTATTTGGATGCTGTCGCAGCGTTGACTGTTGAAGTTCAACCTAGGAGTAATATTCCTTACGAAAGGATCAAGTTCGGTGCACTTAGCCAACAAGAGGGTGAGTCTATTGATAAGTTTGAAGTTGGGTTTAAAGGCGCCGGGCTCTTCACTGGGGGTTTGACACACTCATAGATGAACACCTGCGTGACCAATTTTTGGACAAAGTTTTTTCTAAGCAACTCAAGAGAAAACTTATCGAAATAGGTCCAGATATGACCCTACAGTCTGTGTTGGACCCCATCTCGATCTTGGGAGGATGCCAACCAGCGCGAGCTAGGACTGGAGCGGGTAAGCTCAGGCCTAGGGCTAGGTCTGCCTGACAAGCAACTGTAGGAACAAGGTAAGCCTAGGCCTAGATAGGTCAAAGAAAATAAAATGCTTTGCATGTGGCTATGTGGGACACATGAAAGGTAGTGAGGGTGTCCAGCAAAGAACAAAGAATGCATCTGTGTCATCAGATTGGGCACTTTGGAGCTTGCTGTAGGAAAGAAAGTAAAAAAAAAGGGGGAAACGCACAAAAGGGAAAAACACAGGAAAAAAAGAGAAAGCAAGGTTAGCAAGTTAATGTCGATTCAAATACAGACGACGAGTGGGAAAGATCGCCGCGACTATGCTTTGGGAAAGTGACCAGAGTTAACCAGCTGAACGGTTCTTTTGACCTATTGAAAGTCAAGGTGGGTGGAATTGGTTTGGAGGTTATGGTTAAACTCAGGAGCTACTGTAAGTAGTAGATGAAGAAACGTGGACTCGCTTAAAGGAAAAAAAAGTTTGACTGCTGCTCTTCATTATCTAGTAAGGCACTCTTTCCATATGGTAGTAAAACCCCCCTGACTGTCCTGGGTAAATTCCAAGCAGATGTAGAGGTAAGACCCGGCCCGAAGGTAAGCGCTTTGGGTTCTACGTAATCAAAGGCAAGGGTGTGCCACTTCTTGGGAAAGAGACTGCAAAAAAAACTAGGATTTTTGAAGATAGGCCTGCAAGTGAATCAGATCAAAAGGGCCTAATAAGCCAAAGCCTGTATTGGAAAGTTAAAAGATTTTCAAATGAAACTTCCCATTAACCATGATGTGAAACCGGTTTACCAACCTTTGAGAAGAGTTCCTGTGCCCCTTCAAAGAATACTAGAAACTAAACTTCAAGAGTTGGAAGACCAAGATATCATTGAGAAGATTGATGGCCCATCGCAGTGGTCCTCGCAGCTCGTGGTCGTCCCCTAAGGGTAATGGAGATGTCAGGATTTGCGTTGACATGCGTCAGGCAAATACTGCGGTGGAAAGAGAGAAACATCACATACCAAGTTTTGATGAGGACTCCCTGATCTAAGGGACAGAAAAATTCTTTAGTAAACTCGATATTGACAGCGCTTTTACCAATTGGAATTGAGCCAGAATCAAGAGAGAAAACAACATTCCTTACACATCAAGGGCTCTATCGTACAAAACGCCTAATGTTTCGGTATTAATTGTGCCCCAGAAATGTTCCAGCGCACAATGGAACAAGTTTCTGCAAGAATGTGAGGGTTTTTGATTTTTATCGATGACATTCTCGTGCATGGAAAAACTAAAGAGGAACATGATAGGCGATTGAAGAAAGTCTTAGGAGTTCTGGGGGAAAGAACATGACATTAAACAAAGAAAATGCTTTTTTGGATTTAAATCAGTTGAATTCAGGGGAAAATAAGCTATCTTCTGAAGGAATCACAGCAACAAATAGAAAAATTTTGAAGCCGTCTGCAACTTTAGAAAACCCAGAAACATCTGAGGAAGTGCGAATTTTTCTTGGGCCTAGTTAACTTTGTTGGAAGTTTCATTCCAGATTTGTCGACGACAACCGAGCCCCTGCCGACAACTGATGAGCAGGATACCCCTTTGTTTGGGGAGTCAAGCAGAAGGAAGCTTTGACCTCTTAAAAATGCGACTCACAGAGGCTCGATCGCTGGGCTATTATAATCGGATGCCAAAACCACTGTGATCGCTGATGCAAGCCCTGTGGGACTGGGGCCGTTTTTATTCAAGATGGATCGGAGGGACCAAGGTAATTAGTTATGCTAGTAAAAGTCTTACAGGACCTGAGTCCCTTTATTCACAGAATGAAAAGGAGGCTTTAGCCCTGGTATGGGCCTGTGAACTTTTTCATATGTACCTGTATGGAAGAGATACTTTCGACCTGATCACCGACAATAAGCCCATCGAATGCATTTGTCCCCAAAAGGTAAACCATGTGCTAGGATAGAGCGATGGATTTTAAAGATTACAATCCTATAACTATAAACATTGTACATCGCCCTGGAAAGTCTAATATTGCTGACCCTTTATCTAGGCTGTTGGATCCGGGAAAATGTAAGACAACTTTTGATGCTGAAGGTGGGGAAATGTCTTCAAATCATAGTTCAGTCATCAACACCATTTAGCACTAAGATTGGAGGATATCGAAGATGTTTTTGAAACTGATATGGAGCTTCAGTCTGTATCTCGTAGTCTCGAATCGGGTTCTTGGAGTGATGACTCGAGCAAACCATTTCATGCATTTGCCACTGAACTGAGCAAGGTAGGAAATATCATCTTGCGTGGAAATCGTTTGATAATGCCAGTTGCTCTCAGGCAGCAAACCATGGAAATTTGGGCCACGAGGGTCATCCGGGAATGTCATAATGAAGCAAAGATTACGATCTAAGGTATGGTGGCCGGGATTGATAGGGAATGTGAGACTTTGTCAAGACTTGTCATGGTTTTCCAGCTTGTCACTGCACCTGATGTTCCCGGGGCCTATTCGTACAAACATCACTGCCAAGCCCCCCTTGGGAAGACATAGCTGTAGATTTTCTAGGACCCCTACCATCAGGACATTACTTATAGTCACTATGACTACTACAGTAGATTCTTTGAAGTGGACATCATGAAGTCCATTACCGCTGAGAAAACAATCGAGAAACTTAAACCGATTTTGCTAGGTTTGGTTTACTTCATCCATTAGGTCAGATAATGGACCCCAATTTGCCAGTGAAGAGTTCAAGAAATACTGCGGAGAAAATAATATTGATCTACGTTTCACAACACCGTTGTGGCCGCAGGCTAACGGGGAAAGGGGGAGCGCCAAAATCGTTCTTTTTAAAACGTCTGCGTATTGCACAAGCAACCCGGACAAGATTGGAAAGAATTCTACTTCAGTATCTAATTTTAAAACCGTAATACTTTCGCATTGTACTACAGGCGTAAGCCCTGCCCAACTTTTTTACCGTAGGAAATCCGAGACAAGTTACCAACTTGGGAGGCAAAAACAGTGGATGATGGTGAAATCAGAGACCGGGACCTTGAAAGGAAATGGAAACGGGAAGGAATATGCAGATAAATCACGACGCGCTAAGGAAAGTGTGATAGTGGAAGGAGATTATGTTTGATGAAGCAAACAAAACTAACAAACTAACTACTCCCTTTCTGTCCTACCCCTACCCAAGTAGTGTCAAAAAAACGGGAACAGTATTACCGTTCAAACTCCTGACCGTGGCCCGCTATACCCGGAAAAATCTACCCATTTTAAGAGGTTCCATACCAGAGATTCCCACTCTGGTTCCCTACCTGAAATTCCTTCTGAGCCTAATAACAAGCTCTAGAAAAAGGGGATGTGCAGAACCCTGGGAGCAGGAGGTCGTTCGAGCTGACGTTCCGCCCGAGAGCCCAAGATCACCGGTCAGGTGAAACCCAGGCCGCAGAGGGAACCCAAGATTGCCTATACGTTACCAAGACTAAGCAAAGACAATTCTTATACTCTGTGGTTTCATTTGATTACATTTAAGAACTTGATTGACATTCTTCATAAATTCATTATGTACTAGTTATTCTATTTTCAACTATATATTTGATACTCTTATTTGTATTACTATTTTAATTGTTGTAAAGAGGGATTGTTGTATGCTCCCGCTTCCCGGAAGCGCTCTCTTACTTGACTAGATACTAGTGTTGCTAACTGACTAGTGTAGTAGTTTGATGTCGACCGTATGTCCGGTTCTGAATAAAACTGACGTAATGACAGACTAGTTGGCTAAACAGTGTACTGTGATTAATTAGTATGTAATCCAGGTAGAACAAACCCCGTCCCCGGGATACTACAAAGTGCTGAGGCGGAGTGTTAAATATGGACTTGAACAGCGCGCCCAAACTCATACTAGTAATATTTCATGTTGTTATGTTGGTAGTTCTGTATTTCAATGGCGGTCCGCGTCGGACGAGGTCAGTGTTATTTGTCTCGTGTTTTGCTTTGAATAAAGTGTCTTATTAATCCTTCTATAATTAGTTTTGTCAACTTCTCTGCAATATCTCTACAATGTATATTCTTTGTTTGTAACTTCCCATTTTCCGTTGTATCCCCCTCTCTTCCTGTTTCTGTAGCACACTTGACGTGCAGAAAACGTTGTAACTTTTCATACAATAACCCAATTAATCTATATAAATGTGCAATTCTTTACTTTGCCTAAAAGTTTACTCAAACTACGAGCGGAATTTGGGGGTACCTTGACGTTGGGAACATTCGACAGACCTTTGCATGGGCACGGCATTTCACGGCCCGGCGAATAACAAACAAAAAAAAATCTTTTCAAAATCTAAAACCATTGTACCAGATTACATTACTTTTCTTCCCCCCACCTTAGGCCTACCTAGCCTATCATAGGGAAGAGAGGCGCATTATGACCTTACAGTTGACGCGCCCGTCCCCCTATGCCAACTAACTTTAAAAAACTATTATTGATACGAATTAAATTATCAAACTTTAAATGCAAATGTTCCCGGGGACTCACCACATGATCGCTCACTCGTCTAAAATACGACTTTGGCGTTTCCCTAGTCCCAGTTGGCTAAGGCGCCCTTGTAGCCAAAATGTGAAAGAAGTGGGTTTTAATCCCCCGGTCGGGAAAGATTTTGTAATTTCTAGATTGTATTTCAAAAATAATTAAACATGTTTTGAAATGCATATAACGCAGTGTAGTCCATCATCTGTGGCAAAAGGGCCTACTATGGTAAACATAGCCAGTACCAAATACGTGAAAATATTGCAAGGTTTACTCAATCTCCCGGAGCGGAATTTGGGGGTACCTTGGCGTGCAACATTTGACAGACCTTGCATGGGCACGGCATTTCACGGCCAGGCGAATAACAAACAAAAAATATCTTTTCAAAATCTAAAACATTGTCGTTAAAATAATTTCTAAATTGGAAGTCTATTTTTCAGTTTATTATTTCTTGTAGGTTTAAATCGCAATAAATCTTGCTGATTTTGTTAGCAGATCTCAATAAACTCGTACCGGATGTCCGTTTATAATTTCAGCGCAATCTGTTCAGCGATTCGGCTGATTTTCAACGTACACACACACACACAACCACACACACACACACACACACACACACACACCCACACACGCACGCAGAAAAACCATAAGGGCCGTTTAAGTCGAATGGAGATCACATACGTTCGCTACGCTCACTCGTTCAATAATTACCTTCCTTTTAGCTATATAATAAAGCTGAATACAGTATAAGTAAAAAGGAAGTTAATCAAATTATATGTTGTGTTATATAGAAAGCTAGAGGTAGTGAAAAATGGTGATTAAATGATCCGTTTTATTGCCTAAAATGTAATATTGTTTTTTTTTTTTTTTTTTTTTTCTTTGCAAAGTTGGCCTCTTCAGCCATTCTTCTGTCTTGCTTAGGGTGTCCAGATTTTCAAACGAAAAAAGCGGGACAAACTTTTTGGCGGCCGTAGCTGGGGTCTGGGCGAAGCCCCAGCCGCCGGAGGCCTTTTCGCCGAAGGCGAAAAAATTTTCACCATACTACAATTATTTTGTCATGTTTTAACTGAAAATGGAACTCGGGGGATTACCTTAATGAATAATTCATAGAAAATGTTGCTTTGCAGATCGTACAAAACACTTTGTCATTATCAGTCTCGTGTCTAACAAATCTGGAAAGTCCTTCTTTAAAATCGTCATTGAAAACACACGTTTAGCGGCGGCATTTACACCTCACGCGTCCCAGAAAGAAAAAACTATCTCGTAAAAGTGAGGTTATGAAGTAAAAATATGTTTTCAAATCAAAATTAGCTTACCCCCTATTTAATTGCTGCTAAAAATAATTAAATATCGAATTGGAATATATATTCTATCTGTTTGAATACAATCAGTTTTACAAATCAGCAGGCAAAGTAAACTTGCAAGCACTCTAAATTTTTTTGATATTTTTTTCCTCACGACAGCATTTACAACGATCTGAGCAAGCAAGACCCAAGGAAGGTTGTTTTGGGTGGGAAATTTTCAAATTAAATATTTATTGTGATACTCACAGTTATGTTTTATCATGTTGCTCGGCTGCAAAAAACGACAAAAACTTCGTTGGGGCTCGGGACAATTCGTGTAACTGATGCCGTCAACCAACCCCACCCCCCCTCTACACTCCGCCTGCTGATGACGCATTCATTCGTGCAAAGTCAAGGCCAGCAGAAAAGTGTATACAGAATACGCGTAGTCCGTAAATTTACAGCAGACGAGCCACGAGCTACACGTGAAATCGGTATATTTACAAAAACGGGACAAAACAGCGTCCCGTGAACAGTTGTCGGGACGCCGGGACAGGTCCCTGAAAAACGGGACTGTCCCGTTTTTAACGGGACGAATGGACACCCTAGTCTTGCTATCCAATATAAGACTGCCTCCTTTTCTATCCTGCTCAGGTCATCGGGCAGGGAGTCAATGTCATTCTTGAGGGCGGCGCATCTGAAGAGATGCGCTCTGTCTTGATCTTCTAAATTACAAAGTTTGCAGGTGGCCGGTTCGTTGGTAATGTTGAAGCGGTGCAGGTGGTGCTGCAAGACGTCGTGACCGGTTACAAGCCGGAAATGGGCGGTGGCCGTCTTCCTCGACCAGTCTTTGTCTGGCCCTTTTTTGATCTCGGTCCACCAGTTCTTTAGTCGTGAAGTCTCTTCTGTGGTGTTTCTAAAGATCCTTTTTGTGGTTGACTTGATCTTATTTTTGACATTTTGGTAGGAGAGAGGCGCTGCTGGTGGTTGCGGTGCTTTTGTGGCACTTTTGGCCAAGAAGTCTGCCTTTTCATTCCCCATGATCTTGCAGTGGCTGGGGATCCATTGAGTCTCTAATAGTTTGTTTTGCTGTCGGATGCCGACAAGGGAGTTTTTGAAAAGCAGCGATTTAGGATGGAGGTTCGCTGCTTGAGAGACAAATTGGATGGCTGAGACGCTGTCGCTTAGGATCACAAATTTTGTCTTGTTGAGGGGGAAGGCGGGGGTCTCGGCGATTTTTTCGGACGCCCTGGCAATGGCTGCGACCTCAGCGTCGAAGTATGTTTTGCCAGCTCCCATTGGAGTGGCTTCTTCAAAGAAGATGCAGTGGACGCCGTAACCTGTTCTGTTTGTAGCCGAGTCATAGGAGCCGTCTGTGAAGATGTGCACCCACTCTTGAAGAGGAAAGTGCTTCTTCAGGTGCTTCTCGGCAAGCTCTTTCAGTTCTTTATGGTCATGGTCATCTTTCTTCTCGATGCCGTCAATTTTGGTCCCCGGGGCAAGCTGATTGGACTTGTCCGGCAGAAGCTCTGGGAGTGGTACGTCAAGTGGTGCACGTGGTGCTTCTAGGAGGATAGGACAGTTTTTACTCTTCAGTTGGTGGACTGTTTCAGCAAAGTTAGTGTGCGCCTTGACTTTTGAGGTTGGGTAGTTGAGCCATTTGTCGGGGTTTAGGCGCGCCAGTTTTTCGTGCAGTTGGACAGCGCGCTGCTCTCTTCTTAGCTGTAGAGGCTCAATTTGGCTGAACCACTGAACCACGATGAATTACATCATTTAGAGATGGAAAAAACACACTTTGAAAATGCCAATTTCATGAAATCTCTTGTAGCCCTATAGCGCAAAATAACGAACAAAATTGTATGAAACTGGTCTAAACAAAAATAACTCTCGAAATTGCACCTTTTAGTGCAGTGGCGGCTTGACCTATACACCCTGACCGGTGCCATGGCACCGGTACCTGCCAAGGGTGGGTGGGTGGGTGGGCCAGCGTAGCTCGTGAACCCACTTACATATTTTGTCTTAAGAAAAAATATTGTTAGTATAAAAATGATGTTTTGTGCAAAAGCAGCATTGTGTTTTGTAAGCCCTGTACGTTCTTATCGTCTACGAGTCAATTCTAATGGCAAAAAGACACCGCACTATGAGACAGTGATGTTGGCTTTCGTTGTTTTGTTATCTAGTTTGCCAATGCAGCTGGCCGAGTGGTCAACTGTAAGGGGCGTACTAGGAGGTGGCGTATCGGGGGTTACGCTGCGTCTATATTCTATCTCGTTCTCGGGACAAGTATATATAAAGAGTATAATACTCTTTATGTGATTTGTTGTTTTTCTAACAAGACAAAGGCAAAGAGGGTTACGAAATCTAACGAAAAAATGGAACAACATTGAGAATCATAGAGCGGAGTGCCCTAGCTTAGTCACCACTGAAACAACAATTAGAAGAAATTAAAAAGTTTACTGTGGGTATATTTTAAGTGCATTTTTATTAATTGGTGGAAAAAGTTGGAAAAAGAAGGGTTTTTAATGATAGAAAAACATTGATTAGCTTTCATTCTGCTGCTCTAAAACACGCAGATTGCCGCCAAACATGACCTTGAAGTGCAAAATTTTTCCCACGTTTATTGTTCGCCCCTCCTTAGTTGTTTTTCACCACTGGTCATGGGCGCCCGCAGGAGGGGGCAAGGGGGGCAGTTGCCCCCCCCCCCTTGCCCCGAGCAAGCAGAAGTGCTAATTTGCCCTCATTTGATGTGTGGATTTATGATTAAACTTGTAGTATTTAAAATGTGCATGGAAAGTCGAAATTTTCTGCAAAATAAGTAGCTTATTGTGTCTTTTACCTGCAATAGTTCGTCTTGAGTTTTGAAAAGAATACCACTCCATAGAATAACGCGAGTTTTGACTGTCACAATAAAAGGCTTGCGAAAGTCAGATTATCTCAGTGGACAAAAAAGCTAATAATCGTCCAACTCAATGTTGGGAATCTTAAGCCTTTGACAACGACAAAAAATGGGAGGTAAAATATTTTTAATGATTTTCTAGTTTTGAGTGTCGACTGCACAAAAAGTATATATAATTTTGGTAACTAGGAAAACGCCAAAGTCCCGCCACGTTGATGGATGAGCTTTTTAAAGTTTTTAGTTTGCGTGGGATATCTTTACTTTTGCAAGTGCTTTGTTTTGCTGCCTACGCATTGTAGGTGATTGTTGTCAAGTTTCTATTGTTACCTGTCAATTGGTATTATTTACCGTAAAAACTTATATTAAAAGCTTTATTTCTATGTATTCTGGCTAACTTTTTCAACTTTGTCTTTCAAAAGGTACTACATCACCATTATAATATGAACGTTGTAGCCCCACCCGTTTGGTCAGAATTGGCCCAAATGGCACGAAAATATCGCACACAAAATCAAAAAACTTATATTAAAAGCTTTATTTCTATAGATTCTGGCTAACTTTTTCAACTTGTTCTTTCAGAAAGCAATACATCACCATTACCTTAATGTCCATGTGAAATATGAACGTTGTAACCCCACCCGTTTGGTCAGAATCGGCCCCAATGTCACAAAAATATCGCACTAAAAATCGAAAAAAATCGTTAAAGTACGATATTCATGAGAAATATTTCTTCGATTGCACCCAAAAACGTAGCAAGTCTAAGTTCAGAGATTTCGAAGGTCCCCTCCAATTTTCATCAAGATCGCATATGCCGTTTGCCCGGTAGAGAGCGAACAAACAGACAGAAAAACAAACAAAAAAACAAACAAAAAACATTGGAGCTAAATTTTTTGAGGGGTCAGTGAAATTGAAGTCTTCTCTTCGCTCGCTACGCTCATCCAATAAATTCAGCCCACAACTTTTCTCTAAAACCCACCAAACGCATTCTAAAAAACTGATTTTCAAAATTTTCGCCTGCGACGCTGTTGTTGCGGGGCTCTGCCTCCCAGACCCCCGTGCTTGTTCCCCCTATGGAGTGGTGGGTTGTACGAACAATATCTGGCACCGGTCATATTGGAACCTTCAAGCCGCCACTGTTTTAGTGCACAAAATCTGACGGATGTTGGAAGTGCCGGTCCAGAATTTACGTGATTTTTGGTGGAGATGCCGGTCCAGACTGAACAGACGACAACACAACATCGTTCCGTGACACAGGCTCCGCAAAAACAGACAACCTATAAATAACGGCGTGTATCAAGGACTCCGCAGAAATAGTCTTCCAAAATAACAGTGCATACAAATATTGGTTTTTTTCTTGAGAATCAATTCTAAATCAATTCTTAGGTCACAATGATAGATTATAACTTTTTGGAATCGATGTCATCGATGTAGGAAGCTCCGATTTTATTATGATTATTTTTTGTTTTTTTGTTTTGTAAATTATTGGAAACTTTTTTAACAATTTTTGTGATATTACTACGCAAAATTTGGGGGTTTTAAAACGAAATTCGGGTTTTTATATCACCATTTCTCATTACCTCTATATTTATAGCAAATTATATAAAAGGATATATAGATAATACATAATATAATTATGTAATAGCCTTATAATAGACTTATACAGGCCTATCATTCAATAACTCTCCTCAAGCGCATACGACATACATAGGGTGACCACAGACATTCCGGTTTTACAGGGAAAACATTGGTCAGTGAATAAAGCACGAGACACAGTTTTACTCGTGAGTACACACGTATTCATATCATAATGTTCAAAGTGTGGAAAAGGCCTAATGGCTGGTTTCCCCAGCCAGTCAACCCTACTCATTTACGGTAATGAAACGTGTTTTTTCACTTGTATCTGTATCATTTGAAAAGCTCTCCACCCAACAGTACTACTGCCGCAACCTAGCGCAGGCGCGGACTGGCAGGGGGTGCTGGGGTGCGATCGCACCCCGGGCTTTTGACATTCCGGGCCCCTGTGGAACATTTGTACACACTACACTTTCAGTTTCAGACAAAATATATATGATTGTATATTTGTTTACTGCAAAAAAGAGTTGCCAAACAAAATACATTAAATAATATTAACGATGACTCATGGGGTGCCTTAGGAAGCTCTTCAAAAGAGAATGGTTGTTCAGTGTTCTCACTTTTCAGTTTTCAGTAGAAACTAGTGACTATCATGTACAGCTAATTGAATTTCTCGCCGCCGCGCTACGAGAAGAAATTTCGATGTGATTGCAAGTATTTTGGTTTTGGTTTGCCAGTTCCAACTAGCAAGGGGATGGCGTTGTGTGGGGGGGGGGGGGCAGTCGGCTCCGGCGGGGGATGTAGAAGTAGTACCGTGAATCGTCTCATTACAGGTTACAGCTTACGCTTACATATAATTATTGGAAAGTTATGCATGATTTAATCAAAATGTCCAGTATACACTCATCCCCCAAGCTCGCATTTTGCGAGTGTCAATTTGGTACTTGCGAGTTACATTATTGGTTTTAAGGCTTCCTCAAATATAATTTTCGCGAGATTTGAATTGCGAGCTCGGGTAGTGTTACTTAGTTGGTGCATTATGGCTTTACAGATGATGCGTCCTTATACCAACTTAACCATACACCCTATTGTTTAAACCTTAAATAATATCAACCAACTTAAATGAAAATGTTCCAGGGTACTCAACACATGGCTCACTCACTCGTCTAACAACGACTTTGGTGTGCATTAATATGAGACGTTAAGCAATAATAAATCAATCAAACGACTTTGGCATTTTCCAGTCTAGTTGGCTAAGGCGCCTTTAAACCCGGAATGTAGGAGTCCCGGGTTCAGCCAACGATCGGGATAGACGTTTTTTATTTCTGGATTGTATTAAAGAAAATAAAGAACATGTTTTGAAATGCATACATTACTATGGAAAACATAACCAGTACAAAATATGTGTGAAGGTTGCAAGGTTTACTCAATCTCCCAGTGGAATTGTGGGTAACCTTGAGCTTGCAAGATTTGGTACACCTTGGCCACCACCCTGACATTCAAAAAATGATTTTTCCAGAACAAAATCATTGTTGTTAAATTAAATCCTACACATTTCAGCTTATATTTTCAATGTATTATTTCTTGTACCAGCAGTTTTAAATCGCAACGGAGTTTACTCATTTTGCTAGCAGTTCTAAGTATACTGGTAGCCTACCAGATCTCTGTTCAAAATTTTGGCTCAATCTGTTTGGCCGTTCGGCCGTATGGCATTGAACAAACAAACAAACATTGTCACAACGAAGACCCGTTCGACTTGCGTTGTAAGACTCATTCGCTGTGCTCACTCATCTAACCATTCACAATTCCCATTATAAAAGTAACATAGTTTTAAATGAAAACAATCTATTAGAGTATTCAGCTCCACTCCCACTAAAAACAATAGTAAAGAATGTAAATTAACCTTTTCCACTGTTATTGGCGCAACTTATACCTCCACGTGCGCTGCCCGCTGTGTGTTGTGGTCGTATTAAATTCGTCGGGAAATAACTGATAGTCATAACTCGGAAACTACTACTTTTGAAAATTTTGAAATTTGCGATTTATTTGAAGTTTGAAGTGATTTATTTATAATGTATCTATTCTGAGACTATCCAATAAAAAAATGGGGAAATTTGACTTTTTTTATTTAGTAGACATAGGTCTATTTTGAAAATTTTTGATGATTAAAAAAAAAACATTAGTAGATCACATAACAAATTTATAGAAACATCATCTGTAGGAAAAATCATCTTGACTTTTGTCTACCTACTTTTGTGGTACGTACATGCAAATTATTCAAATTTGGGTAAATTTTCCCTTAAGCCCTTAAGTCATTTTTTAAAATTATTAAGTGAAATTAATTACACCGATAATACTAATATTTCATTCCTAAACAATATTACCTCGTGGCAATTTTTGATCAGGGTCGAAATACAGAAGTATGCTCTAACTTTCAATTTATAGTGTACTAATCATTACTAAGAAAACAAACAAGTTGACCACCAATTTATTTTCTCAAAATATTGAATTTTTCTTCATATTTTGATCAGTTTTACAAAGTAATGTTGGCAAAAAAATATATTTTAAAACTTATTTTTGAAAATTTAACTTCTGTCTCAACCCTCTATTTTTGAGAAGGGGGTTTCTATAGTTTTTTCCACCAACAGTGAAAGTGTTTATAATAAAGAAATGCAAGAATGGCTCAATTTTTACCCTGGAATTAATATAAAACCATTAAATGGTATTTCTCGATTTGGATGGTCAGAAACACTCCCGTAGGTGGAATTGTTAATATTTATTACAATCCAGAAATTACAAAATCCATCCCGATCGGGGTACGAATCCGAGTCTCCCACTTTCCGGGTGGACGCCTTAGCCAACTAGACCACCGAGACCCCGATTGGGATGGATTTTTTAATTTCTGGATTGTATTAAATATTAACAATTCCACCTACGGGAGTGTTTCCCGACCATCCAAATCGAGAAATATACCCTCGCTCATACCTGCGTAAGGTAATGACATTATAAATATGTTTGTTTGGTCAATTCAACAGCAACAGTTTTTCGATGCTTTATTGTTCCATCCATTCAAGTTCTATAATGTAACGACAATACAGAAGTTAAATAGTTACCGTCTCGGTGGTCTAGTTGGCTAAGGCGTCCACCCGGAAAGTGGGAGACTCGGGTTCGTACCCCGATCGGGATGGATTTTTTAATTTCTGTATTGTATTAAACATTACATGGTAGTTAGTACATAATTCAGGGCCCTAGAATTTTCCTCCCGCGGCGTAATTGCCTCTGTCAGCTGGGGGCCCCGGCTGCGCCACACAACCTCATTGCGAGTACAAATTACAGGATGCAAGTTACCAATTAAGTTATTTGTGGAGGGTTGCAAGACAAAGTTGCCATCAACTTCAATTCATTTATAAAATTTGATTTTATTTATAAATTCGTTCATGGTTGTTGTTATTTTATATTTATTTGTATTGTTAAAACCAAGAATACTATTACCGTATACACTTTGTTGAGGTTAAAACATTCCTTTTTTCAACCCAGTTTGAGAAAGACACTCAACTTGGGTCGAAATATTACAAATAAAATATTTATTTTAAGAACAGTGTAAGTCCAAATAATTTCAATTTACCTGTTATATCAATTCAATTTATAACCTTAAAACTCCTTGTCAACTTACAGGCAGGCTTGGTTGTTCTGCTGTGCGGCATCACTGTGGCTGGATACGAATGTGCGACTAAAGCGCGGATGACTTCGTCCACCAGGTGGGGCTGAGTCTGGATCAGAGTCTTCCAGCCAGCTGAGTCCTTCACGTCAGCGACCTCGCTGCTCACGGCAAACAAAATTAAATCTCTAATACGTCTACCCAATAGGTACGGCTGGGATAACAGACTAAAATTGTCTACGAATTATTAGTTTGACACTGGTTTGTAGCAAATGTTATAAAGGTGAAAAAAAAACAAATACTAAAAAATTATATGATTTTATTTATTTTTCTTGCTCCAACCAGTGACGGATACATGGGGGGGGGGCGGTGGGGCGATCGCCCCCCCCCCCCTCATGATTCTTTAAAAATGTATATTATTTTATTGTGCAAACAGCATAGCAAACGGCATATATTACAATTTACAATAGTATATATAAAAGGCCACCTTAGAAAGTATGATAATCACGTAGGGCGGTAGGGGAGGAAGTGAAGTTGTGTGTGGAGTGAAGTTGGATCGGGATGTGATTGTGCACGATCGGTGCAACCTATGCCCAAGACTCTTAGGTATCACCTACGTATAGGCATAATGCTACCGCTTTTGATGTCTGGGTGGCGAGTGCAAAATTGAGCTGTGCCGTGCTGTTGACACAACATACAAGTCCTAAATTACATAATTAATTAATTTTATCTCATTGTACCAATGTACCCAAGTGGAGCTATGCCATATACATAGAATACAAATTTTGTGTCGTGTATTTGCATCCTTATTTAAAACTCTCAGTAAAAAATTTTCCTTTATCAGAAATCAAATCAAATCAAATTTTGTCAGAAATCATCAGTCTGCCTCTGAAATATGTCTGCATCAGAGTTATTTGATTTATTTAGTTGTACTCCTTTGTTAATATTTTTTTAACAGAACAGGATAGACGTTTAATAAATAAATAAATAAATAAAATGCTAAATTGAAAATAAGATTAAACGTTAATATGTTGCAATGTAGGCTAATGCTGGTGGCGAGTGCAAAATTGAGCTGTGCCGTGCTGTTGACACAACATACAAGTCCTAAATTACATAATTAATTATTTTTATCTCATTGTACCAATGTACCCAAGTGGAGCTATGCCATATACATAGAATACAAATTTTGTGTCGTGTATTTGTATCCTTATTTAAAACTCTCAGTAAAAAATTTTCCTTTATCAGAAATCAAATCAAATCAAATTTTGTCAGAAATCATCAGTCTGCCTCTGAAATATGTCTGCATCAGAGTAATTTGATTTATTTAGTTGTACTCCTTTGTTAATATTTTTTTAACAGAACAGGATAGACGTTTAATAAATAAATAAATAAAATGCTAAATTGAAAATAAGATTAAACGTTAATATGTTGCAATGTAGGCTAATGCTGGTGGCGAGTGCAAAATTGAGCTGTGCCGTGCTGTTGACACAACATACAAGTCCTAAATTACATAATTAATTAATTTTATCTCATTGTACCAATGTACCCAAGTGGAGCTATGCCATATACATAGAATACAAATTTTGTGTCGTGTATTTGTATCCTTATTTAAAACTCTCAGTAAAAAATTTTCCTTTATCAGAAATCAAATCAAATCAAATTTTGTCAGAAATCATCAGTCTGCCTCTGAAATATGTCTGCATCAGAGTAATTTGATTTATTTAGTTGTACTCCTTTGTTAATATTTTTTTAACAGAACAGGATAGACGTTTAATAAATAAATAAATAAAATGCTAAATTGAAAATAAGATTAAACGTTAATATGTTGCAATGTAGGCTAATGCTGTAAATTGTAAGCTCGACATGACGACAAAACAAATTGACGCACACAAACTACATTGTTTCGGTATTGCATTCCTCCCACCACTTTTTTCTAAAACGCACCAAATGCACTCTAAAAACCTGATTTTCAAATTTTTTGCCTGCAGCTCTATTAATGGGGGGCTTACCCCCCATGCATCCGTGCATAGTCCCTTTCCCACAACTGTACATGCACACGCGAATCCCCCCCCCCCCAAGATTATGTCCTAGATCCGCTACTGGCTCCAACAATATGGAACATGCATGGTGCACAAGTTACATACTTTCTTGGTGGAGGTGCCGGTCCAGACGTATCACTATTTTGACTTAACAGTACTATAACTGTTTGATATTCTATTAGTACTCTTTCGGGTCAAGTTTATTTTTTATATTTGAAAGGCAGTGGATCAATTTACTACAAAAACTACATCGAAACACGAAAACAAGTGGCCAATAGATTAAAAAAATCATTAAAAACTTTTTTTTTTAAATTTAAAAAAATCAAAAATCAATTTTTTTTAAATATTTTCATGGGGTGGTTGTCGTAAAGTGTCCAAAACACCCTTGTCGGATTGTCGGATCCAGTCCGACACAATATGACTGATAAGGGTTAAGTTAAGTTTAAGTCGTTTCAGGTTCGATTTGAAATTTTATAGAAGTTTAATGTTTGATGAACAACCCCTCCAAAAGTTTGAGTTTGATTTCAAAATAAAAATCCAGGTTCGCACAACCTTGGTTATCGGTAATTAGTGAACAATCAACAAAGATTGTATTTTGACAAAAATAAATAGATTCAACTAAAGCATCTCAAAGAATCTCAATAATCTCAAAGTACCTACATGTTAATTTCCTATCCCGTGAAAATAAGTTTTAACCGGAATTACTGTGCTTATTTTTTTCCCTTTGGACATGAATATATATTTTTTTAAACTAGGAAAACGCTTAAGTCCCGCCGCGTTGTTGGATGAGCGTAATTGGTGCATTGAGCTGCCATGTGTTATGCGGATTTTCTGTTGTTCTGTAAAAAAATTATTTCCAAGTTCAAGATTTTTTTTTAATTAAATAAAAAATAAACTTAAATTTTTTTTTTAATTAATCATAATAAAAAAAAATAAAAAAAAAATTGTGATTTTTTTAAAAGAAATAATTATTCGATTGCGCTGAAATTTCACACGAATATATAAATTCATAAAATTAAAGTTCTGTGAAAAAATCATTACAATAGGATAAAGCATGTAGGTGTTATAAGTCAAAAAATTGTTTTAAAAAAGAAAAAAAACGCAAAATTTAGATTTTCATGAAAAATAATTTTTCGATTGCGATCAAATTTCACATGAATATCTAAACTCATAAAATGAAGGTTCTGTGAAAAAATAATTGAAATCGGATAAAGCATGTAGGTGTTATAAGTCGAAGAAATTTTTTAAAAATAAAAAAAATCATAAAATTGCAATTTTAATGAGAAATAATTTTTCGATCGATTTTTTGAACCGTGCAGTTCTAGCTTCAGAGATTTCAAAGGTCTCCAGAAAATTTCATCGCAATTGAAGTATCGGTTTAGCCGGAATCGTGTTAACAAACAGACAAAAATACAAACAGAAAAAATAAGAAAAACAAAAAAAATCGTAAAATTGCAATTTTCATGAGAAATAATCTTTCGATTGCGCTCAAAAACGTGGCAGTTCTAAGTTCAGAGATTTCGAAGGCCTCCAGAAAATTTCATCGCAATTGGAGTATCGGTTTAGCCAGAATCGTGTTAACAAACACACAAAAATACGAACGGAAAAAAACAAGAAAATCGAAAAAAAATCGTAAAATTGATATTTTCATGAGAAATAATTTTTTGATTGATTTTTTGAACCGTGCACTTCTAAGTTGAGAGATTTCAAAGGTCTCCAGAAAATTTCATCGCAATTGGTGTATCGGTTAAGCCGGAATCGTGTTCACACTCACAAAAAAAAAAAAAAAAAAAAGGTTTTTTTTCTCCAGTGTAGTGAAATGGAATCTTCGCTTCGCTCGCTACGCTCATCCAATGAAGGTGTCGTTTAATTATTGTTGTTATTAGCATAGCCTAAATTGATGGTGATGGTGATGGTGATGATGATGATTATGATGATTTCTGTTGCTTTTGGACATTTTTTTTTTTTTTTTTCGAAAATTGTTGTGTTTAATGCATTGTTGTTGTAATGCTACTATTTCGAATATTTACTTAAATGTAGTTTATTGTTGTTTCTGCATCTATGTATTTAGGTTTATTTAGTTCTCCTCCTTTGTAAATCAGTTTTTATAACTGAATAGGATAGACGTTAAATAAATAATTAATTAATTAATTAATTAACTAGTATTCTATTCCAGATGATAAGTGGTAATGTATGACAATGAATGATGCAAGATGTGAACCCATGTCCTTGTAGAGCCAAGTGCTTCGAACAATCGCCCTAATCGTATGTGCCACCACGGACGGCTTGATAATTGTGATTAGTGATGACATCGGGTACCCGGAAACCGGTTCCGAACCGTTTCTGTAGGGAATCGGTTCCGACTTTTAACACCGGTTCCAGATTTTTTTTTTTTTTTTTACAAAGTGATGTTAAAAATTTGTAATAAATAGTTAATAATTTAAATTCAAATTTGTATTTTGTTTTGGTACGTAACTACGTAACAGCACCTTCTTTTCTCACAGATTGTGAAGTTATTCAGCTATGCTAGGCCCATCCCACTCCAGATCGCACAATAGGCTACGGGTGTTCAAGGACGCGCGCATTGTTTGAACTTTGAAGAATGATATCAAAGGGCACTTTTGACCTACCGGTACTGATTGTAAATTGAACTTTAAAAAAACATTTTTTTTTTAGAACCGGTTCCAAACCAGTTCTGTAGCGGAGGAACCGGTTCAGACTTTTTGGACCCGATGTCATCACTAATACTAATTGTGATTAACTAACTTTAAATAAAAGTAGGCTACAAGAAAATAAAACGCATGATGGCGTAATGAGCCCAAAATACAAGCATATGAAAAGAAAAAGATCTCCAACTTAATAAGTTTCCATGCCACGTACCTCATGATATAATTGATGGCCTTGTCTTTAAGTTGATGTGCTTTGTGTCGATCAGCTAGCATAAGAATGTTGACGACGTTGTCAGGTGTAATGATGTTGCTCAGAATCGATTGACACATCATCTTCAATCGTCCAAGTGCATACTAATGAAAGAAAAATATGTTATTACTTTGTGGTCCTGTATGGTTTTCTTCACAGACAAAATTGTATTATTCATTTTTTTCTTACACCATCCATAGTCATATTATTATGATATGATTTATTAATAGTTTTAAATATGAAATTTGATTATTTTTGTATAATTTTTAAATGAATCAAATGATCAACTAAAATTCTTTATTCAAAAGGAAATAAAAAATAAAGTAAGTATATAAGTGCACACTGCACAAACATGGAACCTAAGCACAGAGTAAGTACAGTTCAAATTAAGTTATTTCAACATATCAAACATAAACAAAACATATTTTCCCCTGTCCAGACGGGGCAAGTACCCAGCTTCTGTGAACGAGTCAAAGTCAGTTGTTCACCACCAGTGCCTACTTCCAAAAATACAATCCAATTAAATTATGCATGTTATTTGGACTACCAAATTTAAAACTGACTGTAAAAAAAATTGTCAAGTTCCAATAAGAAATTATAATTTTTTGTAAAAGTTTGAACATGCAAAAAGTGAATGCATTAGTTTTTTCAAAGTTCATTATAGTGTGAATGTGTTCAAAGTATGGGGACGATGTACCTACACCGACTCAAGGAAGTAGAAGTGGAACCAGTTAGTGCTTAATTTACTTGATTATTTTTTGTCATTTTTAACAATTAGGCCTACTTTCAAAGAATCAGTTATACATGTATGTTTGGTTCATTGTAAATAAATTAGATAATTTTGTATTATTAAACATAATAATATAATAATAATAAAATATAATATATACCCCAGATTTAAATTTGTAAATGTTAAATGAAATACTTAAATAGTTTATGAGCCAATGGCATTTTAACGTTAGATTGCACCCACTCCCCATATTGAAGAAACAATAAAAATATAATAATTATTGTAAGTTTATTTGATGGGTGCAAAGACAGATTTGAGAATGTTTTACATCACCTTGTCTGCCAATGCCAAAAGTTCTTCAGGCATATCTTCCAGGTTATCAGCAAAGCCTGTGTAGATGTATTGCAACATTTCCCTCAGGACTTGTTCCTTGACATCAGCAATCTCCGCCCGTCCTCGCGTCTTCTCCTCCAAATCATGGTCGAACATGGCTCCAAACACAGGGCTATGTGCGGCCAAGATTGCCTGTCGCATACAAAGTTACAAGTATAAAACACTTAAAGGAATTGTCTCGGTTTGCATCGCAAGCTACTCAGAAGATGCCTTGATTCAATTCAAGAACAATACAAAAAAATTCAGGTCGCAAAGGCTTATGGAACTCAAATTATCACGCTTTTACGAAAGCCCTGCATAGCGCGTAGTCCGCCTATGGTGACGTCACTGCAGGGCTAACTGCTAGGCTGGCTCCAGCCGAGGAAGGCCTCGCTCAAGCTCGCTGCCGTAAGCGGCCACTTACGGCGGCACATTCCTAGGGGCGGCATTGCCAGTTGCCGCCCCGACACTTTTAATAACCGATTTTACATGTTGAAAGAACAAGATAAATACCACTGTTTCTGAATACAAACTGAATTAGTTTTTGTAGTATAAAAAAAATGTAACATTCAACACTTTACCAAACATTGACGTTCCACATAAATCTGTACTCCCGTATTGTCACCTCTACACAGTGGGTGGCATTTAAGCGTCCCCCCAACCTTGGTGACTTATTAGTGAGGAGAGATCCACAGAAGGTCCAACAAGGAGAAGCGGTCATGCACGGTTCCTCCCCTTGCCACAGACCCAGATGCAAGACGTGCCCCATGCATGAACCAGTCAAGACCTTCTCTGCCCACCTCACTAATAAGACCTATGACATACGCAACAACAACAACTGTGGCACTAGCAACATCGTCTACCAACTTCGATGCACCCGATGTCCCGCCGAGTATGTTGGACTTACCACTAATACTCTCCGAACCCGAATGAATGGGCACAGACAAGATGTAAGAGAGGAGAACCTCGAGAAACCTGTGGCATTGCATGCCAATGGGCATGGCCTTCCCTTCGTGACCTGTTTCACAGTTTGTGTCATCAGGTCACTCCCTCCCACTGTACACGATGGAGAACTGAGAAGATGGGAACTGGCCTACCAATGGATTTGCAAAATCGCGCCACAAACCTAACTTAAACCTTAGGTAGTCCTCCCTCTCCTCCTCTCTGTCACCCATTCCACCCCCCACTCATCTTTCACTTCACCCCACCCCCACCCTAGCCAACGGCTACCTAGCTTTAGTTCTTCACCTCAGTAACTCTTCTCTACTCACTGAGGAAGGTCACGTAGACCGAAACGTTTGAAATGTAGTGTTATTTGTTTATTTGTGTTTATGTCTTCTATCACGGTGCGCCTACTCCACTTCAGGTAAGCTGTTGGTCTCCTACCCTATCTCTACATGTTTCTCACACTACATCGCAAAAGGTGGTCAAAAGACTCATTCAGATTATCAAAGCTCAGATTTAACATTTTCAATGGTTTATTGTTCGACTTTCTCAATTTAATTTATCGGGAAAAACTGCCACTGGTGTAATTGAATCACCCCTCTGAGATGATTTTTTTAATTTCTGGATTGATTTCCATAATATTGTTTGACTTGTTAATTATTACAGGAGAAATAATATTCTTTCCGAAACTAGTGCCAAGTGGGGAGTATAGCTACAATCTCCGCCCTTGTGTAGTTTTATCTGTCCAGCAGTGGTGTAAGAACCGGGGGATGGGGCAACATATTTAACTTTACGTGCATTTTTGTTTTGTTTTTAGATCGCAGATAGTTGTTGCATGCTGTAAAATATTGTTTTATTTCAAAAATGTATTTATTATTGTGCAAAACTTACTTTTATACACATGATGGTGAAGTTGGGCAATCAATAATTTACTCCAAAATCAACAAAGTGTATATCTTGCATAAACAAAACTGAAATCCCTTGAGTTGCCATTTTTTAGTTAAAACATGACGAAATAACTGTAGTATGGTGTAATTTATTTTCGCCTTTGGCGAAAGGGACTCCGGCGGATGGGGCTTTAACCCAGACCCCAGCTATCACTCAGACCACAGAATCTGCTGAGCACAGATATGTAACTATTCACATGCGAGTTACACTTTGAGTTAGTCAATAAAACACGAAACAGTAGTTTTGAATGTAAATATGTAATTAGTACAAGTTACAACTTGCAACTACACAGGCTGACACAAAGCTAAAACATTGCCATTAAAAACTCGCTCAAAATGTCAAATTAAAAACACTAGTGCTAATAACTAAAATCACGTGACATAAACGATGATAAGCGCTATTATAAAATATATAAATATAAAACTCAAATTCTCATTTACAAAACTAAACGGTAAACTGAAAAGTTCGGACGTCCGAGGTTTACTGAATAGCTCGCTCCGTAGCAGGTAGCAAGAGCGAGGACCATGCCCAGCACTGACGTCACAACTATTTCGCGCGGGTTGGAAAGAAAGCCCCATACAACTCACACCACCCTCAATAGGCATTTTTGTCAAATACATTATTTCATAAATAGTCTTAAGAGTTATTTAAAAGATACTTGTTGGAAACTCGGACAATGCCTTTAAGAGGGGACGCTGAGCTTGGCCTAACTCCAATGCGCGCACTACTGTGTTGATGATTTCTGCTGAACGGTTGGTAATATCAGTACCAAATTTTGCAACAATCTTAATAAAGTACTTTTATATTGATATCCGCAATTGGTTGCAAAAATTAAGCCTTAAAGATCCATTGCAAAACATAAGTCCAAAACGTGAAAAAATGGGAAATCCAAAACATGGATTCCAATTCTAGAAATTCCCATCAAACAGTATATCTTACGATAAAACCAAATTAACCTGCACGTTCACATTGATTTAAATGTTGATATCCACTATGCAAATTTAAGTTTAAAAAATCTGTACACTTGGACCAAATTCCCAAAGTTGACCAAAATGGATTCAATTTTGGTGATTTCACAAATTTTTATTTCAAAATCAATGAATTTATTTAGGAATACACATACTGGATAGCATAGATGTATTCTTTATTATCGTTAGTGTGATATTTGATAATGGGGATAATGGATAAACCGTTTACCCGTAAAAAAACAGAAAGCTGAGCACCTAAACTCATATCCGCTCCAGCCTCAGTAACTAACAAGTACTGTACAGTAGGTTTCCAAACGATGTGATAAGATGCACGCACTTGTTACGGCAACCCATCTTATCCAGCAGCTGTTAATAAATACAATACAATACAAAATAAAACTATATAAAAAGTAAACCGTTTACCCGTAAAAAAACAGAAAGCTGAGCACCTAAACTCATATCCGCTCCAGCCTCAGTAACTAACAAGTACTGTACAGTAGGTTTCCAAACTGTTTACAAGTTTATGCTTGATCTGACAACTGGTTATTGGTCCGAACTGCCAACCTCTGGCATACAGAATATGGCCGGTCACGGCCTACAAGATAATTATGAAATCAGTGTAGCCACCACTGACATCTCCCTTACAATATAAAGATTACTATGAGTATTGAGTTTTAGTATATGAATAACAAATTGAAGATGCTGATTACCCTATGATTACCTGGGGACCAAGTGTTCGTCCGTAAACAAATTATGATACATATACAGATAAAGATTAAAGATTAATAATTGTTCCGTTGCATTAATATTAATCGAGTAGGGCCTACACAGAATAACTTTCGAGTAATTGAGTTTGTTTGTTTAAAAACTAAAAGATAGACCCACTAAATTTATTGCATACTTTGATGGATTTAACATGAGTTAGTCCGCCCAACTTTTACCGGCACTTTCACTGCTCTACCTGACCGTGTCTTGTATGGATTTCGGAGCTCCTGGGCTTTCTGGGGGCGACACGGAACTTGGCGCTTGGTCCTTTCCCAGCAAGGGTCTATCCGCAGCCAAATCTGGTAGGTCTACTTCTCTCGCGACGGGAGCATCTGTAGGCTTAACCGTGTTAGTTTGTTCCGGCGTCTCTCGTAGAAATACCCCGGTTCCGGGCGGTAGAGTTTATCGTTGGCTTTGACCACGTATGATCGGGAAGATAGTTTCTCTGTGACTACTCCTTGGCGCCATCTCGGGTCTTGCCACTCTGGGTTGGGTCTCAGACGTATGTCCTGGCCTACTTCCAGGTCAGGGTATTCTTTGGATCGGACTAAAAGGGATTGCTTCATTTTCTGCTTTCAAAAGATTTATCTTCTCCTGCACTCCATCTTCAACTTTAGGGTATAGTAGTTTGTTGGAAATTTGGCATTAACGTTCGCGTTCTGCGGGACATGAGACGTTGTACTGGACTGGAGGCCATATTTTCGGTAGGAGTGTTTCTCCAGTAAAAGATGGCCTTCCATGGGTCGGTGTCATCTTGTTTAGTTTTCTTCAAGATCTTCTTAGCAATTTTCACTGTCGCTTCCACTTTACCGTTTGACGGCTGTGTCGAGGTGAGATGGTGCAATGTTCAAACTCCCATTCGGGGGCAAATTTCTTAAACAAAAAACTCCCAAATGGGGTGTCATTGTCTGTGACAAGTATCTCAGGTATACCGTGTCGACTGAAGTTTTTCTTAGCTACATCGATGGAGAGTTTGCGATTGGGTGTTCTCTTACTTGTCAAGTTCCCAGAAAACCCGAGTAATAGTCGACCGTGACCAAATAGAGCTCTTCTTTAATGTGAAAGTGTCCATCGCGACTCGTTTCCAAGGCAAGTTTGGAGAAAGCATGTGTTTGCATCGTTTGTTTTTGTTGATTGTCAGCAAACTCTTTACAAGTACTGCATTGCTTAACCTTTTTTCTCTGATTTCTTGCGACATCTGGGGCCAATAGACTGAAATCTTTAGCCTTTCGTAGACACGCTTCTGGTCGAGATGACTGGAGTGAATTCTGTTTAAACATCTCTGGGCGCATTAGCTTCGGAATGAAAATCCTGCATCCTCTGAAGACAACCCCGTTCTGCACACTAAGTTCTTCACGGTAGTTCCAATAGTCGCGGATGATAATTGGGCTTGGTCACGTGTTGAGGGCCATCCTGTCATGATCACAGTTGTGAGAGTCTGGAAGCTTCGTCTTGAGCTGTAACATTCTGGATTTGCCGCAGTCGTTCCTTTGTGACATTGAGATGCTCTGTCATGTTGATCTGCTCAAATCGCTGTAGACTTCTTGTTCGCGGTTCAGAGTAGCCAAAAAATAAAGATATGGCTTTTCTCTCGAAGGGTTTTTTGTTATCGGAAGGTAGGATCGAAAAAAGTAGTCGGCTATGTACATTTCCTTGCCCGGTTTGTACTGAACTTGAAGGTCGTACCTTTGTAGACCCCAGTAGCATACGCTGAAGTCGTTTTGGGGCTGTGACGAGAGGTTTCTTGAAGATAACCTCCAAGGGCTTGGTGATCTGATTCACAAAAACCCCTTGTTTGCCACATATGTATTGATCAAACTTCTCACAGGAGAAAACTATCGCTAAACACTCTTTTTCAATCTGTGCATAACGTTGTTCGGCTTGTGACAATCCCCTGGATGCAAATGCGATTGGCTGTCCATCTTGCATGATTACAGCGCCAAGTCCAACCCAAACTAGCTCACACTGTATTGTGACTGGGCGTTCTACATTGTAGTACTTTAGAACAGGGGGTGGTTGTTGCCAGCTGAATTATTTGGTTGAACGCGATTCTTGTTGAGATTGCCACTCCCAGATTGCGTCCTTGTCACTTAGGGCGTCGTAGTGGTTTACAAATCGTTACAGCTGCGGCAGAAACTTCGTCAAGTACGTGATAAAGCCAATAAATCGTTGTACTTCTTGTGCATTTGTAGGTTAGACATTTGTGCAACGGCAGCAATTCGCAGGTCTGGTTGAGACCTTTGTTCGTAAGCAATGACCCATGTAGGCGACTTCTTCCCTTTTGAAACGCATTTTTTCTTTTTTGAGCTTGAGGTTGGTCGCTGGCACCGCTTAAGTAGGGAATAGACGTTTTTTTTCATGATCGATCTGGGCTTCAGCTGTCGTTTCTCCTACTCCATATACCACTATGTCATCTGCTATGACAAGTATGCCCGGTAGGTCATTGAGGATGTCATGTAGTCTTCGCTGATACTCTTCCGGAGCCGGCGATACACCGAATGGCAAACGGAGCCATCTATAGCGTCGAAAGGTGTGGCGAAGGTGGTTTGTTTGCTGCTCTCTTCATCCAGAATATTTTCCAAAACCGTCTTTTGCCCTCAAAAACAGAAAAAAAAATTTAGCATTCGACAAAAGAGGCAACATTTCTTCAAGTTTGGGCAACTGGTATTGAGGTCGCTGCAGGGCTGCATTCAACTCAGGCGGGTCTATACATATTCTGAGCTTCTTCCCTCGCTTTACCACTATCATGTTGTGTTACTCACCCATTTGGGTGGGCTCAGTCTCTCGTGCGATGATGTTGTTTGCCTCTAACTCCTTGAGTTTCTGACGCAGCTCCTCTTTCAGTGAAATGGGTACTGGCCTGGCCATATTCTGTGCTGGACGAGCTTCAGGGTCAACTGATAAATGAAGTTTCTCCTGAAGGCAATCTAGTCCCTCAAAAACGTCTGCAATGATCGCGTAGTAGGCCTACTCGGTCTTTAAGAGAGGTCTCGGGCTTGGTACTGAAATTCTCAACCGCGCACAGGTCAGCTTTGATTTGACTATGCCTAGAGCCTGGTATGTATCCGCTGAAACAGTGGCCGGTGTTTCAAGTCAAAATATTTGGAAAGTGAATTTTCCTTTTGTGAGTTTTGTAGTTGGCACACTATGTTTTCTTTGCCACAAAGGGGCAATATTTCACCCCCATAACATCTAATTTGTTTGTGCTGTGATGCATCTTTGGATTGTTGGCTGTTAGCTTTTTGAAATCTTCTAGGCTGATAACATTGCACGAGGCTCCTGTGTCTAGTTGGCATTTTATGTTGCATGCTTTGTTAGAGCCTACTTTCAACTTCAGTTTGACTAAAAGTCGTTTCCCTAAATCATTAATAGTGCCATGTTGTACACACTGTCATTATCTTCGCTTCTGTGTCAACAGCATTAACAGTTTTGCTCTTGCCAGAAGACATACACACTTGACTGAAGTGATTTAGCTTTTCCCCATTTTCTACACGTTTTACCTGATGCTGGACAGTCTTCTCTGTTTTCCCACATGGTTCCCTCCACAATATTTACAAGGTTTAGGGCTAGCCCCGGGTTACCTTTGTTTTTGTTAGGGCCTTGTGTTGTCTTTGTGAAATGTACAACTTCCAGTTCTGATGCATTTGCATTGATTGTACTTAGCTGTTTGTTGGTCATTTCACTTGACAAAGACATGTTTATTGCACGTTGTAGGGTGAGCTTGCTATCCCCAAAAGTTTTTTTTTGAATTTCACTGTCCCGAATGCCCAGCACCATTCGATCTCGTATGAATTCTTCCACAGCCTCACCAAATGCACAGTTTCTGCTAGTTCCCGAAGACGGCCTACATATTCATTAATAGACTCGCTCGGTCCCTGACATGCAGAACCAACCCCAAAGCGTTCAAATGTGGTGTTCAGTCTAGGGGTGAAATATGCTTGGAGGGCATCCAGGATTTTGGGAACAGTGTTGCACTGTTCTGTTGTCATTTGAGTTTCTGGGGAAAACACGCAGGCACTCTTTTCCCACACTGCTAACAGGGTTGCCCCACTGAATGTCTTCCCTTTCTTGTTAAGTTCAGTTGCCACTGCAAAATTTTCGAAACAAAACCTAAAGAATTTCCAGTTTTTCCCGGACGTCCCCCGGCCGTGCCATTGCGTCGGGCGTTGGCACATTTGTTGCTGTAGCCATAGTGCTTGATTTTGGGCCCTTTAAAAACTGTGTGAAATGTTAGGAATTAGGCTTAAAACTATGCTACCACTTCTGATCACCATGTTACAAGTTTATGCTTGATCTGACAACTGGTTTATTGGTCCGAACTGCCAACCTTGCATACAGAATATGGCCGGTCACGGCCTACAAGATAATTATGAAATCAGTGTAGCCACCACTGACACAAACGATTTGATAAGATGCACGCACTTGTTACGGCAACCCATCTTATCCAGCAGCTATTAATAAATACAATACAATACAAAATAAAACTATAAAAAAAGTGTTTGTTGTTAGGTTTTTTGGGCCGTTTTTCCCAAAAGGCCCAATTCTGAGCACTGGTTTATTTTGGTTTGGGGAAAAAGCAAAAATTTTAAAAAACCCTTTTGGGCTGTTAGAAAATTTAGGGTTTTTCTTCCCAAGATATCTGTGGGGGTTGGTTTGGGGAAATTAATAATTTTTAATTTGTAATTGATTTTTTGCCTTGGGGGGAGGGGCGGAACCCCTTTTCTTCTTTTGTTTTAAACCGGGCTTTAATGTCAGAGAAAAGGTTTTCCCTTTCGCCCCAAGCAGAGCGTGCACCCCTGGGAAACCCAAATGGACTTTTCCGGGGAATTTTAAAACCCAAAAAAACTTACATAAAGAAAATATTACCAAGCTGTTTTTATTTTTTATTATTTTTTTTGGGAATTGATTTTATTTTAAATTTTTTTTTGCTTTTACTTTTATAAAAAAATTAAAACTCAAAAAACATGCCATATAGCAAGAAAAAAAATGAATGCAAGGGGCCAACAAAAGACCCTTTAGTATATGTATATTTTTTATTTTAATAGGAAAGGTAAAATGAAATTTTTGGGGCCGAGGGCGGGTTTTTTTTTTTACAAAAATTTTACAAATATTAAAAAATTTAATGCTTTTTTTTTAAAATACATTTGGTGTTTAATGGCATTTTGGGCTATTTAGAAAACGTTCGGGGGACTTTTTCGCGATTTTTTTTACCTTTTTAAACCCTTTTTTTTTTCCCCCCGTTTTTTAAATGATTTTTTCTCGTTTTTCACAAATTTTTTTTTTTTTCCCCCCGGATTTTAAAAACTTTTTGCGATTTTTTTCCCAAAATTTTTTTAGTTTTAAAAAATCGCTAAAAGTCCCCAAAAATTATTTAAAAACCCCCGCTAGATTTCGATTTTTCGTTTCAAAATAAAAAGATGGCCCCTGACTGTGCCACAAATTTATTTCCCCCCAAAAGTTCGACTAATCGATTTTTCGTTCGTTTAGTGGGTTCTTTACCACTAAATTTGTGTTTGCTTTGTGGCCAAAAAAATTTTTGTTGTTCCTGTGATGGACTGCAGATAAAATGCCGAAAATAACCGATGTTTTATCTCGCGCGCGTGTAAATAAAATAAATACATGTTATTTGTTTGATTTCAATAGACCTACACATTGTTTCTTGCATAGATTGTTTTCAGCACAACAAAAGAGTTGACAGGCTGCCTGGGACTACCTAACCTCAAATTCGCGATGTTGAGGCACTGAGTTAAAGCTGTTAACATTCAGTTAACTGTAAGAACATCGTTGATTTGTCTAAATTTTGAGAACAAGTGCCCTAAACATAGCCCTAAGCAATTCAAATACGACTGGACCCTAGACCTAGGCTGGACCTAGGCCTAGGCTAGGCCTAGTATGGAGCAGGTTTAGGGCCTAGGCCTAGGGCCATCTTCAGGAAACACACAGGATTGGACTTTTATGATCCCACGGTTGCATCTAGGCCTAAGCTAGGCATAGTCGACTTATGTCTGCAAAAAATGCACAGAAGAAATTAACACTGAGATAATATTTTAGAACCCTTTTTGCCCCAACCAAGGCCTAGGCCTACACATCTCAAGCCCCTAGCCTAGGCCTACCTTACACTTCAATTTTGTATGACATTCGTTGGTATGTAGCCTAGTAGTTCATTTCCTAGGCCTAGGCCTATATCACGAAATCAGGGTTCTAGTCTAGATTTTTAACTGGGACAGTAGCTTAGGCCTAGGCAGTTCTGTTAGTGCTAGCTATTTTGCCGTAGGCCTAGGCCTAGCTAAGTCTAGATTAGGCTAGTGTCTTCCACTACATTCTTGTTAAATAGGCCTATAAATTATAACAATATGCATGAATGACACACGGTGACATGCAAATTGTCAAATTTATTCACCGCTTTTATTTACCGCTTTTTGTCGAGTTTTGATTTTAACACCGACTTTTTGCACCGCCTTTTTAATAATTTTTGTACCGCTTTTTGGTGGTTTTATTTACCATAAATGTATGTCCCTACTAATAGGCCTACCATATATTATTATAATTTCATTAATTTTTTTAATATTTTTTATTGGGCCAATAACTATTATTACCTATATATTATATAAAGAGAGTTGTATTAACATTATTGTGCGTGGTATTATCCGTAAAGTTAGGTATTATAGACAGAAATTAAAAAAGTGCCTCCACCGGGGATTAAACCTGGGACCTTGGCTGTCCGGGCCAATGCTCTTACTAACTGAGCTATGAAGACAATAGATTACTGTTTAAATCGCAGAATTTCAAATATGCTGAAGCCTTACTCGCTCTTAGGCCCTTTGGGTTAGGCCCTGAAATTGACCTTATGACCCTTCCCAACCTAAAGCTCGCTAACTCTCTCTGACTCCGCCCTCAGCTACTAGCTCTTAGCACGAGACCTTACTAGTGTGTGGAAATCTTCTCCTAGCAGAACAAGTACACATGGATACAAGACAGGTAGGGGCGCTCAGCACCGCCTGGGACCAACCCAAGTGGGGTGGGTCACCAGCCTTACCGGGTGCGCTAGCGTTGTGCCCTGCTGATCACAGGTACAGGCTCCAGCAGGCACCGTCGGTCTATGTAGCTCGTACTTATTATAAATAGCCTGGCTGGCCACTAGACTGGCCAGCGGGTGACTGAGGGTCTTGTTACTTGATAAATGATTTGAAAGGGAGGTGGGGTGCTACCATGTACTAAACAAAGTAATAGTGTTTGGACGTTATGGATATTTAATGGTTTGACGCAACATTTTTGTAATACAAGAAAAGTTAAATTAAAAGAATGCTTTTATGTTTGGATCCAAAAGAAAAATGCTTATGCAGTGAAGTTGACAGGGTAGTTACAAAGTACAATGATAAAACCTCAGCATTGCTGTCTACTTATCCCTAGATCTCCGTCGTTCCTTGCTTCCATTGTCTTCCCTTCTTGAGGTTTCTGGAGGTACGATGCGTTGGTCGCGCTCAGGACGATCCGGTCTTGCTGGGCGTCGTCGGGCGCCTAGCCGGCGACGTACCGGACGGCTCGACGTACTTCAGGCGTCGTCATCCTTACAGCCTCCTCTTCGTGCCGGTTTGGCACGGAAAGCCAGATGGCTGGTTACAGGTGTAAAAGGTACTCGACGTCCTCGTAGGAGGGATACTTAGCTGGTTGCAGATCAGCAGTGGTATTTCTCATACCTCGTGGCTTTCGCAGATTATCGGACCTTACTGTGCACCCTAGTGTTCGGCACCGCAAAGCAGTCGCAATGACTGAACTGTATATTTTATGCATTTAGCTGCCGCTCTCGGGTTAACTTAGTGATATTTAGAATAGCCTTGGTTTCGCGCAGTCGTCATATTGTCCGACTGTTTTTTGTGGGTTACCATAAAATAATGGGTCTCCCGAAAACACAAATCAAATAGATGGATAATAAACAAAATTCAACACTAAACAGCCACTTGCCCTCGCCAAGTTGCCATCCCCTTTAGATGTGGGGGCACTGCAAACTTCATGGCTCTCGTAGCCCGTCGACGGCGTCGTTGAAACCCCCTCTTTTACGTAGCACGAGCAGACTCGACTTGCTCAGTTGGTGGGTTCGGCACAAGTGGCCCGAGTTTTCCTTCAGATTCCTGGTTTGCAAAAAGCAAACGCCAGCTTCGGCTTGGCTTCTGTTTTCTCGCCAGCCCTACCTCTTCCGTTTTTGTGAGGGTGGTGATTCGCCGGTTCCTGCCTAGCTCGCCTCGGGCTACCGGGATGCCCTGGATAGGTCGCCCGAGAAAAACGCAGCTTCGACGTCACATCCGACGAGTCTTGAGATCCGCTAATTTATTCTTGAAGCCTCTTCGTCACTCTGCACCCCTAACAGCACGGGTACGAGTTTAGCCCAGGACCTACGTCACAACTCGGCCGTCGTGTTTCCCCGAGCTGAAAACGTTGACTCCCAATGGTTGGCTTGGCACAGCCAAATAGCACTAGCCCATGGCTACAAATCAGTTGCCTGATTGTTATATTTCATCTGCTTATGAAATATAACTCTGAAGTTAACACTGGTGAAACACTGATTCGATCCTTGTATGCAAATCACCATATTTAGGCCACATTATGCAAATTTATATTTAAAAACAAAAAAACATCTGAGGGCCCAGGCCACTCAATGACCCCAGCAGGTCGTCAGGTCACAATGCACACATTGTTTTTTGGGGTTATCCATGTGGTTTTATAGTATTTTGTTGTATTATAATTAGGGATGCACACAATAATCGATATTATCCATCAAATAATGGATATAATTTCGATATACGATAACCAAAATTCATTATCGATTATCGAAATATCAAATAATTTGCAATAGTTGCACGAACCAAACTCTAAAGACAGAGATTATCTCACGTTGTGCCATGCACTGGCTCGGGCTGATGGTGTCACACTCGAGATTTATGTTTGGAAATGAGCTATCAATCGATAACGGAAGTCAAACACATGACATCGAAGACAGCCAGGCAGCAAAAGGAACGCGATTGTATAGTTTTGACTTACACTTGCCACACTTGAGGTTCCACTTATAGGTCGGAACAGGCTTTGTTGGTGCGATTCGATAATGACATTACCATTTTGATAATCGATAATGAAAAAAGTATCGATGTGCATCCCTAATTATAATTATTTGGTGAATTTAATAAAGTAAGTTTTTGTTTGTTTTTGATGGTTTAATTTGATTTCCTTGGAAATGGGCAGGGAGAACTGCCCGAAACGTTGGAACTAATTCAATAAAACCACACTAATTAACCGATAAAACAATGTGTAAAATTATAATAAGAAATATATTTTGTCTCAAGCTTTAACTTTACGTAAAATATCCCGCACAACATTTATAAAAAAAAAATAAAAAAATAAAAACATATTATGTGGCAAATTGCCTTTTGCATTATTGGATGAGCGAAGCGAAGACTTCAATTTCACCGACCCCCCAAAAAATTTAGCTCGGGTGTTTTTTTTTGTTTTTTTTCTGTCTGTTTGTTTGTTCTCTCTCTACCGGGCAAACGGCATATGCGATCTTGATAGAAATTGGAGGGGACCTTCGAAATCACTGAACTTAGACTTGCCACGTTTTTGGGTACAATCGAAGAAATATTTCTCATGAATATCGTACTTTCACGATTTTTTATTTTATTTTTAGTTCGATATTTTCGTGACATTTGGGTTGATTCTGACCAAACGGGTGGGGCTACAACGTTCATATTTCACATGGACATTAAGGTTATGGTGATGTATTGCTTTTTGAAAGAAAAAGTTGAAAAAGTTAACCAGAATCCATAGAATAAAGGTTTTAATATGAGTTTTTTTTAGGTTTATAATAACAATTTATAAGTAACAATAGAAACTTGACAAGTTAATAGATCCTACGCAAACTAAAAACTTACAAAAAAGCTCATCCATCAACGCGACGGGACTTTAGGGTTTTCCTAGTTTATTAAAAACTGAGGCAAAAACTTGCCCTTAAAATAGTCATTTTATATATAACTAGAAAAATGCTTAAGTCCCGCCGCGTTGTTGGATGAGCGTAATTGGTGCATTGAGCTGCCTTAAATGCGGATTTTCTGTTTTTCTGTGAAAAAATCATTACTAAGGCAAAGGTTTTTTTTTAATTAATAAAATTAAATACAAAATTAACTTAAATTTTTTAATTATTCGTAATTTTTAAAAAAGAAAAAAATCGTAAAATTGCGATTTTCATAAGAAATAATTATTCGATTGCGCTCAAATTTAACACAAATATATTAATTCATAAAATTAAGGTTCTGTGAAAAAATCATTGCAATAGGATAAAGCATGTAGGTGTTTTAAGTCAAAGAATTGTTTTAAAAAAGAAAAAACACCTAAAATTTTGATTTTCATAAATAATAATCAAACACCCGGTTCCAACATAAGTCAGGTCGGGGGGTGACGTATCACCAATTTCTCGGGCTGTGGACTTTCAGTGTTTGCTAGCCAGGCTCAACACCTCCTCATCTACTTCGATGTCTTCTATGACAGGCATTTCTACCAGTTCTCTCCATTTCTTTCTATCCTCCCAGAGTCTTTCTTCATTAATTCTTTCCCATGATTTTCCTCTTTCTTCAATGTTCCATTTTATTTGGTCCCTCCATCTATCTCTTGGGTGTCCAACTCTTCTTACTCCCCCCCCATGTGTGTTCAAATTCTCTTCTTGGTATTCTATCTTGTTTCATTCTTCGTACGTGCCCATACCATCGAAGTCTTTCTTTTCCTATTTTTATTTCGTAAACTTTCCACTCCTAGTTTTGTTTCTTATTGTTTTGCTCCGTACCTTTGTCTATTTTTGTTAAGGCTACAGAACTTCTTAAAATTTCATCTCTGCTGCTTGTAATCTGCTGTCTTCCTTTCCTCCTATTGTCCATGTCACTGATGCATATGATATTATTGGGAGGAAATACATTTTGTACAATAACATCTTGCACCCTGGATGATATTTCTTCTTTCCATAATAGTTTACGTACACTTTAGTAAAATTTGTCTGCTACTATAATTCTCCTTTATATTTCAGCATCTATTTTTGCGTCTTTTGTTAGTATACTTCCGAGTTATTTAAATGCTTCTGCAATGGGCCAGCTCTTCACCCCGTAGTATTATCTTCTTTTGATTTTGTTTACTTTTCTTCGTTACTATTAATGTTTCACTCTTTTCAATGCTTATTTTCATGTTAAACTTCAGTGTTTCCTCATTCCATCTATCTACGCTCTTCTGTACTTCTTCAATGGAATCTCCCCATCTCACTATATCACCTGCAAATATCATAGTTTTAGACGTTTCACTTTCTGTGGGTTCAACTTTACGCAGTATGTTATCCATAACAACGGTAAATAATGTAGGTGACATCACACTACCTTGCCGTAGCCCACCGTTTATTTCAACCAAGTAGTTCTACCAAATGGTGTTTGAACACAGCTCTTTGTTGTGACATATGTGCTTTGAATTCTTGTTATTAGACTCTGTTCTACTTCTGCATCTTTTAAGCATTCCCAAGCTTTTGCTCTTGGACACTGTCATATGCTTTTTCTACATCCAAGAATACCATGAACATTTCTTCTCCCTTTTCCCACTTTTTTTCCATTATTTGCTGAGCGCAAATATGAGATCTATGGTTGAGCGGCCAGCTCTAAACCCATATTGTTCCTCTCTCAAACTTGGCTCTACTTGTTGTCGTAGTCTTCGATCTAGTATTTTCTCGTATATCTTTGCACACTGGCTCATCAGCGTTATTCCTCTATAATTTTTACACTTCTTCCTGTCCCCTTTCTTAAATGTTGGCACTATAATTCCTTTCCCCCAGTCATCTGGTACCTTCTTTTCTTTCCAAGCTGCACTGGTCACTCTCCACATCCAATCTATGCCTGCATCCCTGCAGCCTTGATCATCTCCACAACTATTTCATCCTCTCCCGAAGCTTTACCATTTTTCATGCTTTTACTGCTTCAACTACTTCCCGTCTGTGATATTTCATTTCCTATTATTTCTTCTATTTCTTCCTCATTGGTGTTCTGAAAGATTTCTATTGTTAGGTCCCCTTCCTGAGTTTGGTTATGGTTAGTATCAGGTAACCTAGGCATATTAGTAGGTTTTTGAAATATTTCTTCCACATGTTTTTTCACTTCTTCTGGGTCAGTAATAAGAGATTCATTGTTGTTGGTCAGGTATCTTGTGATTTCTTCTGTTTTTCTTTTGCTTCTCTTAGTCCATACAACAATTTCTTATTTGTATCAAAGTCCTTCTCTAATTTGTCTGCAAATATTTCCATTGTATTTTTCTTTTCTTCCATTACTATTTTTTTAGCTTCATATTTATACTTTTTGTACTTTTCTTCATTTTCTTTAGTCCTGTTTTTATCCTTTTCCTTTCGGGCTACATTTTTGCGTTTAACAGCTGTCTTCACTCTTCCATTCCACCACACAGTTTCCTTTTCCTTTCTTATGCCACCTGCCCTTCCGCATATTTCTTCAGCACTACTAATAAATACTGACTTAAGTAATTTCCACTCCTCATCTACTGATAACAAATCATGTGTTGGATACTTTTCCTCTATCTGTCTTCTAAAGGACAGCATGTCAGTCTCCTCCTGTAGTTTCCATGTCTTGATTTTTGGAATGTCCGTCCTGGGATATAGTCCATGATTTTGGTCTTTATTGTTCACTCTTATAAGGCTTACAAGTAGTCTGTGGTCTCCATCTAGAGACACACTGGGAATTACTTTTACATCAGTGATATCTTTGGCCATGTTGCTACTTATAATAATATAATCAATAACTGACTCAGATGAGCCATCCCAGGCGTACCGAGTATTTGGTTGATCCTTTTTCTTCATGAACCAGCTATTTCCGATTCGAAGTCCATTCCTGGCACACAAATCAAGTAGATTTTCTCCTTCCTTGTTCCTTGGCCCATACCCATGGACCCTAGTACCTCTTCATATCCCGTTCTCTCTCTCCCTACTTTGGCATTAAGATCTCCCATAATTATTACTTTTCTCTCTGTGATTTCTTCTTCCAATTGTTCAAGCCATGCCTCCTTTTCGGCCATCGCTAACCCAACTTTGTGGTGCATAGCATTGTATGATCTCTAAGCTACTTTATTTATAAATATTTTAATTTTCAAAATTCTGTCACTCTTATTGTCTACATGGACAATGTTTTTCTTTCCACTTTGGGCTGATGATAAATCCCACTCCATTTTTGCCTTCATTTGTGCCCGACCATAAATAATTGTATCCTTCTCTCAGTTCTTTGGTTCCTACTCCCTTCCATTTAGTAAATAAATAATATTTTGATTACGCTCAAATTTCACACGAATATCTTAATTCATGAAATTAAGGTTCTGTGAAAAAATCATTACAATCGGACAAAGCATGTAGGTGTTGTAAGTCGAAGAAATTGAAAAAAAAATTGAAAAAAATCGTAAAATCATGATAAATAATTTTCCGATTGTGCTCAAAAACGTGGCAGTTCTAAGTTCAGAGATTTCGAAGACCTCCATAAAATTTCATCACAATCGGAGTATCGGTTTAGCCGGAATCGTGTTAACAAACAGACAAAAATACATAAAAAAAAAGAAAAAAAACATTCCGGATTTTTTTCTCCAGTGTAGTGAAATGGAATCTTCGCTTCGCTCGCTACGCTCATCCAAATAGTCATTTTATTTATAAAAATAATTACCTCAAATATAGCTGAATTCAACTCGCCCGATGACTCCAGGCTGTCGGTAGCAACAGTCACCTCACAAAATATAGTAAGGTTACCATTGGTCAAAACTGCGTTACTTGGTTCCAGAATGAATGCTGAATCTACGAACGGGCTCCAACCCAACTCGGTGTCTTGCTCAAATGATTCTGCTTCTTCAATTTCTGTTTATGGAAAATTTTCCATTGATTACATTCAAATCAAAGGTTTGTTAATTGTTAATTTATTATTGGATCAATCATGTTATACATGCAAGTGCACTGTTTAATTTTTATAATAAAGAATGATTGATATTTTTTTAATAACTGAATAGGTTTGCGGAGAAGAGTTGAGCCTCTCAACTTTCAGTTTTAACCGGGTGAACGGTTAATAATATCGTTACCATATTTCTTGCTAACGTTGATAAAGAATCAATGTGCAAGATCAAGTAGTGTAATAGAATTAATAGTCAACCAAAAATGTGCATCCATCAATTAAATTGGAAAAAGCGTTTGCAAAGCGGCCCAGTTTATTGAATCAGAGGAGAGAGAAAACTGAGAACCTAAAGTTATGTAAAAATATAGCATTGAAAAATGTTAAGAGCTGAGCTTGGCCCAACTCAAATGCACACACTAAGGTGTTGATGAATAATGCTGAGTGGTGGTAATATTTACCAAATTTTGCATGAATGTTAAAAAAGTACTTTTATATTGATATCCGTACTTGGTTGCAAAAAATAAGCATTAAAAATCCATTGCGAGACATAAGTCCAAAACGTGAAAAAATGGGAAATCCAAAACATGGATAGAAATTCTGGAAATTACCATCAAATCGTTTTATCTTACAATAAAATCAAATTAACCTGCGCGTTCACATTGATTTAAACGTTGATATCCAGTAAGCAAATTTGCTTTAAAAAAATCTATAGGCCTACACTTGGAATAAATTCCCGAAGTTGACCAAAATGGAATAAATTAAGATGATTTCACTAATATTTTCCATTCAAAATCAATTAATTAATTTTGGAATATGCATAGTGGATTTTTTCGAATTATTCTTTATTAATGTTAGTGTGAAATTTGAAAATGGAGTTATAAACCGTTTACCCGAAAAGGAAAAAAAAAAAGCTGAGCACCTAAACTCTCGTCTCCGCGCCAGCCTCAGCAACTCCACTGAAGTGCAATAATATTAATTACCTTTAGTGTTTACTTCTTGTTTCTCCCCAGTCGTAAAGCCCATCCTATACTTTACTGTGATTTCAGATACGTTGCATGAAATAAGTTGCAGCTTGAGATCGTAGTTACTTTCGCTACGAGTTAACTTCAGGCACCACTTAAGCATACAATCCGAGCCAGCTGTAAAACGAAAAAGAATATAACATTTTGGTAGCAAGCAATTGTCAAAAAAGTATGCCCCGACTGGGGATCGAACCCAGAACCTCTGGCTTTAATAATGCACCATAGCTCTACCAATTGAGCTATCGAGGACACAAGACAAACCTCTATTGAATTGCTAATTGTTGTGACTGTTGACATCCATGATATAAATCTAACAGAAGACTGCAATGTAACTGTCATTACTGAAAGAACACATGGAAAAATATTCATTATTATTATTAATAATATTATTTTCAATTGCTATGAATCAATAATATTATTATTATTTTTATTTTTATTATTTTATTTTATGTATTTCATACAAACTCGGTCAATACCGATGTGTACCTGCATTACATACATTATTAATTTATTACTTTGTCTTAACTCTTAACTAAAATAAGTAAATTATAATATTGTTTGTAGATGATATTTTCTTTCTGCTGTATACAGTCGTGGCTGATTCTCGTCACCATCCTAGCATTTGCTCATCGGACTATGAGAAACCACGAAAACCAAGTCAGGATGGAAGCTGTCTCGGAATCTCGAAGAATCATTCTTAGTTTTAGTTTAGGAATTTACGAGCTATTCTACACGTGTTGAGTATTACTGCCTTTTGAGTCTCGATGTATACATTAGGTTGAAGATCTAGTTGTTTAATGGTTGAAGATCTAGTTGTTTAATGCTGTCATGTAGCTTTTTCGGTATTATGCCTTTGGCTGATGTAACGAATGGAATTGTACTTGGGCCCTACCTTTATTGGATCATACACCATATTTATGAGAATGTTTTCAATTTGTATGTTAACTTTTGTGTATACACACAAAATCATCATCATAAATCAAAATCTCTGGGTGTTTCAGAATCATAAAATACAAATAAAATACCTATTATAAATAATATGATATATTAAGTAGAACTGCTATGTATGCTACTAGTATAAAACTAAAATATATAAAAATATAAAGGTAAATAAGTAAAATAAAACTAAGAACAGAGATATAATTCTCACTTTTATGATATATTTTTTTAAATTAAAAAATGTATTTAAATTATTATTGCTACAATAACGTACCAGAAAATGGAGACGAGATGAAAGCTGGAACAGACTCTGAGTGTTTCTTGTTGAAATCAGTGATGGTCCAAGTGTGGTTCAAGGTCATCAACTTAGACTGAGTCAAGCACCAGAACTGCTTTACGCGATATTCTGGGCGACACAGTATCGGAGCGGTACTGTTGACACTATACAAGCAATCGTCAAAAAATGTGATGCAGTTCAATTTTATAAACAATACCAAAGACATTATTATCATCATTATTATTTATTTCTGAAGTCGACATTAGGCCTAACTGAAAAATTATGAGATCCTTAACACCTAGCATACATGCAGGGGCGGCTCGTGGGCTCAGATAGTGGAGGTGCACAGATGTAAATACCATTCCGCGTAACGAGGTGGCGCGGAATAGCAGGGGTCTGGGGCGAAGCCCCAGCTGCCGCAGGCGAATTTTTTTTTTGGACCTGCATTATGTTTGATGGCCTGAAACGTGATTTCAGGGAAAATCTTGCCCTCAAAAAGGTAAACCAGAACGCAATTGACGACTGGTGATGGGCGGAGCGCTAAGTCACGTGACGAGAAGGTGGGATAAATCCTCATTTCGCAAGTTGACGCCTGCTGAACGGCGCAACACTTATCACGCTCTAACTTTGTTTCCATTCGAAATTTGGACAAAACCTTTAGAATAGTATGTAGCAAACATATCATTTCTTCTCATAGTGATTATCTCGAATTTTTAGACACATCCGTAAATTTGGTATATCGATGTACGTATTATACATGAAAAAATATCAAAGATTATAACTTTTCTCATCTTCAATTGACAAAAAACTCTGTTCGGATTTGACATGATATCTTTTTAAATATGCATCAGACTATTTAACAAATAAATAAATCAACTTTCTAGATAGAAAGTGCACTGAACGAAAATTTACAGCATAGAGTAATATACAGAGTGTAGTTTTTTCACGGCTCACCCGCACGTCAAAAGTGCGTATTTGTTATGAAAACACACACCTTGCATATAAGTCTTATGCTGTGAATTTTCGTTCAGTGCACTTTCTATCTAGAAAGTTGATTTATTTCTTGTCTTAAGAGTCAGATGCTTACTTTGAATGAGGTCTTGTTGAAATCCGATTGAAAGTTATTTGTCAAATAGAAGTTGACAAAACTTATAATTTTAACCCTCCGTTACTCGCGTGGGGTTCTACAAACCCAGGGTCTACATTCGACTCTGTTTCTCTGCATCAGACTGTTTTACCAACTCTAGATTCTCAGTACCTTCAAGTCACTCTATCTGTTAGCGAAATTTGTAACCCTCTAATCATTAGGGCTTTAAGTGTCGTTATATTGCCGGTCTGAACTTGGCTGGGGTTTCTGAAACCCCACGCGAGTGATCACGTTACAGTAACACCATAGGGAAACTCAATGCTATTTTGGCTTAAATTTTGAAATTTTGGAATTCTGGAAAAATTCTTCTTGCAATTTACTAACTGGTTCATCTTTATTACTAACAAGTGAAACAAAACTTAAAATTGCATTATTTGGACACCTTTTTTGAATATTTTGAAAATGTCCATTTTTTAAATCTGAAAAATACAATAAAATAATATTTCATACACAAAGGTTCATTGGCATTTTATTTCCCTGTCCTCCCAGTAAAAACCACCTACATAGTAGTTCCACAAATCATATGAGCACAGAAAGAAATATCCAAAACATCCTACTGCACTAATTACAGCCCAAAATAATTTGGGGTTTGAGAAACCCCACGCGAGGGATGGTGTTAAGAAATTCCGCGCGAGTGACGGAGGGTTAAATATTTTTTCCATGTATAATACGTACATCGATATAGCAAGTTTTACGGCTGTGTCTAAAAATTCGAGATCATCACTTTTAGAAGGAATTATATGTTTACTACGTATTATTCCAAAGGTTTTTTCCAAATTATGAATAGAATAAAAGTTAGAGCGTGATAAGTGTTGCGCCGTTCAGCAGGCGTCATCTTGCTGAATGAGGATCTATCCCACATCATTCCGCCACGTTGCTTCGTGACGTCAGGGGGCGGGTAAATCACTAGTCGTCAATTGTTACAATGAAAACTCCTTAAGAGACGCGAGTTCGATCCCCTGTCCGTGTGTTCTGCCGGCTTTAGACTTTGCCAATTTCCTTTTATGTTTACCGACATGCTGTTTTATAGTAATATACTACAATATTCAGGTGGTCTCAGATAAAATTCCCTCTACCGATAAAACAAGTTTTTAGAGTTAAATAATACTAGGTAAAATTGTAAAATTACATACCCAAAGATTTTCTCTCCCATCTCCACTCCGTCGACCCGCGCCCTGCTCACCACTGGTTCATTGTTTTAAAACAAAATGTTTTTCTTGTAAAACTGTTTTTTATAAGTTCACTTACTATTGACGTCATTTTTTATTTTATTATTTATTATCTACTACGTCACTACACTACACGGCACTGGGCACCATAGCACAACACACGACATTACAAGAAAACACAGGTTACTGTTGTGAATGTAAGCTGGCGACTGACAGACCCCTCCCCCCACCCTTCGATGGCTGGTTGAAAGCTAGAAGCTACCCTGCCGGCCTCTACGCTGGTGCGAACATCTTGCTATTAGAACCACGTTAAAAAAACCAGGTCAGTTTTCAAATCTAAAGCATGCGCCCTTATGGGAGTATGGGATTCGAGTCGAGTTCCGAGTATGAATGGATTGCTGGCGACGGTCGGTGAAAAGCGGACTGCAGAATGACTACTGCCGAATATGCATGTTCTGGCCCGGCCATGAAAAAATATTAATTGAAAATTGAAATTGAAAAATTGGAATTGGAATTGGAAATTGAGATTGGATTTGAAATGTATTTATTTTATTTATTTATGTCTCTATTTGCAACAGGCAATGTAGCCCACTAGTGCAAATTTAATAGAGAAGGGAGGAGGGGAAACCCGGTACCGGCACATAGCCTACTCCTACCGAAAAGTACCAAGGGGACCAACGGCTTTACGTCCCATCCGAAAGGACGGTGTAACTTTTGACAGTCATATAGGTTCCTCCACTAACCCGGACTGCCGAGCAGACGGCGTCAAGGAGAACGAAGCTGTCACACAAGCTTACGAACCCTAGTCTGCTCTAGCCAGCGATATACGTGTGTTTCAGGGCAGAGCGGCGACCCACTCAACCCCTGACCACGCCCGATGTTGCTTAACTTCAGTGTTCGAGTGGGAACTGGTTAAACGACCGCGGCTAAATCGCTGTTTTTTTTTTTTTTTTGCTATCGCAAATATTTGGGGGTGCGCGTGCGTATGTGCGCATATGCACGAGCCGCCCCTGCATACATGCAACATGGGTAATCTAGTAAAGTAATGTAACAAAAGTAATGAAATTACTCTCCTCAATAACATACCACTTTCATCAAAGATTTCAGTGTAACATAAGTTTTCTGCATTTATTTTGTGTTGCTACTACTGTATTTGGATATTTGCCATACACACTTAATAAAATGATTACCTGAGTGGAGAATCAGTAACATCACAAGTTGTAGAACCATGAATCGATGCAACGGCTGCTTGTCTTGTCTTATCTTCTGCACATAGAAAACAAAGAGTGTACCTATACATTAGGGATGCACACGATCATCAATATCAAAGAACATTAAATAACCGACAACGGTAATGACAATATTTTTTAATTGCATGTATTCTAAAAATTTATGTGTCTCATGAGTCATGATAAATTTCTAGTGCTAACCAGGCAGCCATGCCACTGCTATTGTATCACGGTCTTATATGAGCGATATTAAATTAGTAATTTGCATTTCGATAACAAAGGCTCAAAGATTTCACACTATTTCTTACAGAAAAAGCTTGATGTTAACTTTTTGGCACATCCAATGTTAAATCACATCGATCTGTTGGGAAAATGGCTATGATTTTGTGTTATCGACTTTAACGATCAATATTAGATCGATAATAGATGTCATGTTGTCATTTAATGATTATTTATATTTTATGGTTGTGCTTCCAAACGTTGTGCTATTTAGGATAAATTAAATAAAACACAGAGTTACCTAATGTAATACAAAAAGAGAAAAAAGGTAATTTTTCTGCATGTCAAGTTTTGGAATTTTACTTCAAAGCACAACATTCTTTAATAAAAGCACTTTTGGCTGTTCCACCCTGTTTTTCCATTTTCTAAAATAAACAACTATGTTTAAATATAGTAAATGAAATTGAAACCTGGAACTATTAGAACACCATAAAATGTTTTTTCAAAATTTTCTGATTGGGCATACGGCAAATATTGCATCTTCAAAATAGTTTCGTACTGCAATTATGTCTAGCACAGCGTTCAACGTAGATAGTTGTGTTTCTGTGAGTTGGAATCGTGTCCCCTGCAATTTTCTGTACAAATTGACAAAAAAATACCGGTTATCTAAACAATTTGTGGAACATACAAAATTGTAAAATCCCATGTTTTCTCTTTGATAAGTTCAAGAAAAACAGCCAAACATTAATCTCACAGAAACACAACTATCTACGTTGAGCGCCGTCCGCTGTGCTAGATGTAATTGCAGTTTGAAACTATTTTGAAGATGCAATATTTGCCGTATGCCCGATCAGAAAAATTTGGAAAAACATTTTCTGGTGTTCTAATAGTACCAGGTTTCAGTTTCATTTACTATATTTTTACATACCGGTAGTGCATATTTTAGAAAATGGAAAAACAGGGTGGAACAGCGTTAAGGTAAAGTAAATTTGAAACTACCTAGCTTAATGAAGTCATTAGTGAAATTGTACAATCAAGGCTGTGCTTAGGCAATGAGCCGCCCTAGGCAATTAAATTTTGCCCCCCCCACACCCCTCCCACACATACACACACAAAAACTCAATACAATCTAGGTAACGTTTTCACTTTTAATTTTCTTTAGAAGACCTATAACTGGTCAGTGGACACGTCGTACCTTCTTTGCAACAATGTTGCCTGTCTCATCGTAATCTTTGACATAGAAGGTAATTTTTTTTTAAATATATAATTTACGAGCCCCGAGCAAAACTAGTGCGGCTCTTATAAACACTAAAGTTACAGATGCACAAAAGTGCTATTACCAAAGGCAAAAATTTGCAAATTTCCATAATAATCACATTATTATTGCAGAGTGCTATCTATTTTCTTCCAAAAAGTATTTTTATTTTGTAGTTTTCAGTAGTTCTGTGAATAAATATTAAAATACCTAGGCCCTAATCTTCAGTAACTCTAGCAAAATACCGCCAACCTAGGCAGCTACCTAGGAATTTCGTATGCCTAAATACAGCACTGTGTACAATAATTCTCAATGAACCTTGTGTGCCTCACCTGTGGTAGAAGCAGAAGCTGGAGTAAGAGTGGCGTAGCGCGCCACGGATATGGGGGGGTACGCCTGCGTGACAAGAGCACTTAGAACCTCCCCGATCAAGTGAATGTGCTGCGACTGGACAAAGGGCCTTCCACCCCGCAGTAAGTTTAACCTCGTTACCATACCTGTAAAAAAAAATATATATATATATTTATATTTATTAATTTTCAGTAGTTCTGTGAATAAATATTAAAATACATAGGCCCTAGTCATCAGTAACTCTGGCAAAATACTGCCACCCTGCAGCTTTTCTGAATTGCAGTAAACAATAACAATTACACCTACGGGAGTGCTTCCCAACTAACCAAATCGAGAAATAATAAGCCTTAAGTTGCAGCATGCAAAATGTCGGATTCAGATTCAGATTCAGAAAATTTTTATTCTCAAGAAAATAAATACAATTGGTAGCCTACAAAAAACAAACAAGAGAATAGAATAGTCGAGAGATAAGCACAGTGCTCGTGTGTGGGGCAGTTATAATACATGTTGAATTTAAAACAATTAAACAAGATGTTAGAAAAGATAGAGTTTAAATAAATAGTAGTTTGTACAACATGAAAAATAATTAATAATAAATAAAATAAAATAAAATATATTTATGCAAGGAAGCAATTTATATGGTAAAATTCTTAAAACTAAACTAACTAAACTAAACTAAAGAGATAGACAAAGGAATTTTTATAATAAAATTTAGCCTTGAGACTAAGTTAACAAGTAATAGGCTAGAACAGATGGGCATTATTATTGTTATTTAATCCCTTTTCAAAGATCCATTTCTTCACGTTATTTTTAAAAGAACATAGAGAAGAAACGAAACATTTTTCAGGCAAGGTATTACGAATTAAGGGTCCTAGAAAAGAAATATGTCTCTGACCCAGACGCGTGTTTTTTCCTATAGGTAGGAATAATCCACAGGGGCGGATTGGGGAAAAAAAACCGGCCCGGGCAATCTGTTGTGAGCGGCTCAAAATTATGAGCGGAAAACCGCGAAGCTCTGGGGCGGAGCCCCAGCCGCCGGAGGCCTTTTTGCCATGGCGAAAAAAAAATTTGGACATATTATTAGTTAGTTTCCGATTTCTAGCTCAAAAAAGACATTTTGAGGGCCTTATCCCCCCTCCCTATTATGCCACTCCCCTCACTGCATACCTTCAGGCACCCATTCGCGTCCTATCCTATCCTATTTTGAGTGTGTTGTCATTATATCTCAAATTTTTGTAACAATCAAAAAGCGTGGATTTTGCGAGTTTTAATGTAAAGACGGATGTTTGTAAAATTTTTAGCTCATGGCTTGAGAGCGTGCGCCGATAACCTAAATATGGTTGTCCTAAGCAAGTAGTAGTAGTAGTCGACTAACATTGAATATTACAACAAGTATTGTTTTTCAACTTATCTGAATATCCTTTCTGCATTGTTTTGACTAGAAGACACAGGTATATAACAGGATTAAGTCAATTTAATATAATCGTAACTTTTATGTTTTATTGGATGGAGCGTAGCGAGCGAATCGAGTGAAGCGAAGACTTCAATTTCACTGACCCCCAAAAAATTTAGCTCGGGTGTTTTATTGTTTTTTGTTTTTTGTTTTTGTTTGTTTGTTTGTTTTCAGTCTGTTTGTTCGCTCTCTACCGGGCAAACGGCATGTGCGATTTTGTAAGAAAATTTGACAGGACCTTCGAAATCTCTGAACTTAGACTTGCCACGTTTTTGGGTACAATCGAAGAAATTTTCTTGTGAATATCGTACTTTTACGATTTTTTTCGATTTTTTGTGCGATATTTTTGTGCCATTTGGGCCAATTCTGACCAAACGGGTTAGGCTACCAACGTTCATATTATACATGGACATTAAGGTAATGGTGATGTAGTACCTTTTGAAAGAAAAAGTTGAAAAGTTAGCCAGAATCCATAGAAATAAATCTTTAAATATAAGTTTCTTACGGTAAATAATACCAATTGACAAGAAACAAAGAAAGTTGACAACATTCACCTACAATGCGTAGGCAGCAAAACAAGCACTTGCAAACGTACAGATATCCCCCGCGAACTAAACACTTTTGAAAGCTCATCCCTCACCGCGGCGGGACTTTAGCGTTTTCCTCGTAATTGGATGAGCGTCGCGAGCGAAGCGAAGATTCCATTTCACTACACTGGAGAAAAAAATCCGGAATGTTTTTTTTTGTTTGTATTTTTGTGTGTTTGTCCACACGATTCCGGCTAAACCGATACTCCAATTGCAATGAAATTTTATGGAGGCCTTTGAAATCTCTGAACTTAGAACTGCCACGTTTTTGAGAGCAATCGAAAAATTATTTCTCATTAAAATCGCAATTTTACGATTTTTTTTTTTTTTTAATTTCTTGGAGTTGTACACCTACATGCTTTATTCGATTGTTATTATTTTTTAACAAAACTTTAATTTTATGAATAAATATATTCGTGTGAAATTTGAGCGTAATCGAAAAATTATTTCTTATAAAATCGCAACTTTACGATTTTTTAAAAATTTTTACACATTTTTCGACTTATAATACCTAAATGCTTCATATGATTGTAAAGATTGTTTCACAGAACCTTAATTTTATGAATTAATATATTGGTGTGAAATTTGAGCGCAATCGAAAAATAATTTCTTATGAAATCGTATTTTACGCTTTTTTCGTTTTAAATAAAATCTCTTCGACTTATAACTTCTACATGCTTTATCCGATTGTTGGATGAGCGAAGCGAAGACTTCAATTTGACTTTCTGTTTTTTTGTTTTTTTTCACTTACGTTACCCCAAGAAAAATAGCTCGGGTGTTTTGTTTTTTGTTAGTTTTTCTCTCTGTTTGTTCGCACGATTCCGGGCAAACGGCATATGCGATCTTGATGAAAATTGGAGGGGACCTTTGAAATCTCTGAACTTAGACTTGCTACGTTTTTGGGTACAATCGAAGAAATATTTCTCATGAATATCGTACTTTTACGATTTTTTTTCGATTTTTAGTGCGATATTTTCGTGACATTTGGGCCGATTCTGACCAAACGGGTGGAGTTTCAACGTTCATATTTCACATGGACATTAAGGTAAGGGTAATGTATTGACTTTTGAAAGAAAAAGTTAAAAAGTTAGCCAGAATATATAGGAATAAAGGTTTTAATTTGAGTTTTTTTTTGTTAAATATTAAAACCTTTATTTCTATAGATTCTGGCTAACTTTTTCAACTTTTTCTTTCAAAAGTCAATACATTATCCTTACCTTAATGTCCATGTGAAATATGAACGTTGTAGCTCAACCCGTTTGGTCAGAATCAGCCCAAATAGCACAAAAATATAGATTTTAGATCTTTCTCACAGCCTTGTATGGAAACTTCACAGGAGATTGTATACCTTACTCACAGCCTTGTTACAAACAATCAAAGATCCAACAGATCTAATGATTGCTTTGTATGGGCCGTGTTAATACGTTTTTATTATTTTTTAAAATTTAAAATTTACATTTTATAATTAAAAAGCTCATCCATGACGCGACTAAAAAAAGCGTTTGCGAAGCTTCCTAGTAATGATATTTTCACAGAAACCTTGATTTTATGAATTTATATATTTGTGTGAAATTTGAGCGCAATTGATAAATAATTTCTCATGAAAATCGCAATTTTACACTTTTTTTGGATGAGCGAAGCGAAGACTTCAATTTGACTTTCTGTTTTTTGGGTTTTTTTTCCACTTACGTTACCCCAAGAAAATAGCTCGGGTGTTTTGTTTTTTGTTAGTTTTTCTGTCTGTTTGTTCGCACGATTCCGGGCAAACGGCATATGCGATCTTGATGAAAATTGGAGGGGACCTTCGTTTTTCTCTGAACTTAGACTTGCCATGTTTTTGGGTACAATCGAAGAAATATTTATCATGAATATCGTACTTTAACGATTTTTTCCGATTTTTAGTGCGATATATTTTCGGGGCATTTGGGCCGATTCTGACCAAACGAGTGGGGCTACACTGTTTATATTTCACATGGACATTAAGGTAATGGTGATTTATTGCTTTTTTAAAGAAAAAATAATGAAAAAAAATGATCCAGAAACATATAAATAAAGGTTTTAAAGTAAGTTTTTTGAGGTATTTAATAACAATTAAGAAGTAACACTAGAAACTTGACAACAATCACCTACAATGCATTCAAAAAGCACTTGATAAGTAAAGATATCCCACTCAAACTAAAAACTTACAAAGAAGCTCATCCATCAACGCGACTAAAAAAGCGTTTGCGAAGCTTCCTAGACGTTTAAAAAAACATAACGCTCATCCAACAACGCGCCTGTAAAAGCGTTTGCGAAGGTTCCTAGTAAAATATATAAATACGTGTATTCAACATTTCGGTCAACCTTTCAAAATTACCGATACGACGCCACCTTTATACTCAGACTAAGCATTTCGGCCGACCGGCCCTACCAACAGACCGGCCCACCGGGCATTCCCCCGGTTGCCCGGCGGCCCAATCCGCCCTGATAATCCATGTCTGGTTGAAAGCCTAGTATTAGAGCGTGAATCAGACACATTCAGCTGTTTAAAGTCCTTGAGATTTTTATGAATAAGAGGAGAATATTTTTAATATATAATTGTCTAATGTCAAGAACCTTTGCTTGATCAAAGGTACCCTAATACCCTAATACCCTAATTTTCATTGTTCAGTGCAATTAAAAGGTCCAAAATATAAAACAACAAATAATAAATGAACAGTAAAATGGACTAGCTCAAAAAAGTCCGATAAGCAAAAAATATTGGTCACAGACAGAAAAATTGCAACTCGTACTTATTTGTTTGTGCATTTGTATCCAAAGATGTTTGCAACTGTAAAAGTGATAAGAAATAATATGGGGAAGTTGAATCAATTGTAAAAAAATGGGTAGAGGGGTGGGGTGGAGAGCCTTCACATAATACTAATAACGCTGGGCTATGATGACGTATGCTCAATTATTCATATTCACAAAAAAATTTGATATCAATATAATAACATTTTATTTTTATATATTATTATTATTATTTATTTGCCTTTGAATATGTACAAAACAAAGACAGGCAGCCAGAAGAGGGCTTGAAGCCCAAAACACATGTGGTGTCCGACTGCCTTACTACAACATACCACATAAATAAAATAACCCAACAATACATACAATGAAATATTTTACACTAGGAAAACGCTTAAGGGCCCCGCGTTGGGTTTGGGTGAGCGTAATTGGTGCCATTGAGCTGCCATGTGTTTAAATGGATTTTCCCGTTGTCTGTGAAAAAATTATTAATTAGTCTAAGATTTTTTCAAATAAATGAAATTAAATAAAAAATTAACTATTTATCGTATTTTTAAAAAAAAAAAAAAAATCGTAAAAATGCAATTTCCCTAAGAAATAGTATTCGATTGCGCCCAATTTTACACAAATATTAAATCTAAAATAAGTTCGGTGAAAATATTACTAGATAAAGCGTAGTGTTATAAGTCAAAGAATTATTTTAAAAAGAAAAACCCGTAAAATTTTGATTTTCATGAGAAATAATCTTTCGATTACGCTCAAATTTCACACGAATATCTTATTCTAAATAAAGGTTCTGTGAAAAAATCATTACAATCGGATAAAGCATTAGGGTATAAGTCGAAGAATTTTTTTTAATTGAAAAATCGTAAATGGG
>JAMZAV010002800.1:0-82552 GCA_024449915.1 Sweltsa coloradensis | reverse complement strand
CTACTTAAATTAGATAGTTAGACTGCTGAGCTGAATTGACTTATAAGGAGGATTTTGGATGTTCATGCTAACTCAGTGAGTGAAACCATTTAAAAGCAGTGGCGTTATATTGTAACATTTGTGACATGCTAACTACTGACATCCGGGTTGTTTTAATTTAGGGGTTGGATCCAACTCATGCAAGATAAGAAAACATAAAAATAATAATTACTACCCTGGTTACACAATCCTTAAGAATAGGGCTTATTATAATACGAAGATTCGTAGCCTATCGTTGTTCGGGGGGGGGGGGGGGGGGGACGTCGCCATCTTGGAGGTGCCTTGCACGGGGGCGGCGGGGGGGAGGGGTGGCCGACGGTAGATCTCTGCTACGGAAGGGCCCTGTGTCCGCGCTTGCCGTGGTATCGGGGTCACGTGATCGTGAACTGGCCGATTTACCGACCTTCCTAAGAGACTGCCTAGGCCCTCAGATGAACTCGAAGTTCTCTGGGTCTCGAACAATTGGGGGAGTTGCAACTTATGGGTTATTTATCTTACTTGCGTAGTGTAGTGGATGTCCAAACGGTGATGTGGAGGTGACCCGGGTAGTCCCACGTGTTGGACATACCAAGTCAACTTACTTCGAAAAGACCGGAAAACCTTGAACACTCTTACTGAACTCGCATGTCACTCCGTATGGTGTAGATATAAGAATTTACCATAGTAATTGCGATGTCGTCGTTATTCGCGCATGGCTATTGAACACTCGCCATGTGGCTAGCACGTTACTCGGCTATCACGAAGATTATTGATATTTACTTGAGAAAACATAGTTATACACGCGAGATGTAGCTCGACCTCAGCAGGAGGTACAAACCCATCCTGGGATTACTCCCCACTTTCGCGAAAATACCCATGCTTCCAGAAACACTGGTTAAAAGATGCACTCTACTTGCAGTCAACCGCCGTCTTCTCTGGTGATGTGCGTAGTGGACGATCCTTTGCTCGAAACACACTTGCTTCGACTACTTCCGTTGGTTTTACACTCTGCCCTGTGATTGGGTCTCACCACCCGCGAACTTCAAACTAAGGGCTGTTATTGGTCTAGGGGTTGCCTACGTATTTCCGCTTTCTGGACGAGAATTCGACTTCACTCGCGTTTTTACTGCCTAGCTGGCTCGGCCAGCGTCCGTGGTTGTCATTGGCCGAGGCCACGACGAGGACCAGTGAAGCGAGGGGATGTGTCGGCTAGGCTACACATTCCTGAGCCCAAAACACCTCATTTGCGGTGCCAAACTCAACTTTCCAGCTTCTCTACTGCAGGGTGGTTCGGAGATCCCGTTACCTGTACTCCCTATCTCAAAAACATCGGTGAAATTAACCAAATACATTGACTCTCAGCTGCACTTGCACAACTAGAGTGGCTACTGACTTATTACTTGTGATCTGTGACATCACGTACATTTGTAAGCAATATGCAAATTTACTTAGCCAATTAAATGCCTTAACTGTTACAATTAAACCTTATCATATGCAAATATATTAAAATAAAAATGAAAAATTCTCCGGCTGAGGGCCAAAATGAGACTTGCACAGGCCGTGCGGTTACAGCCTGTTTAAATATGCGAATGCCGTTAATGAAAATTGATTGTTTGCCATACTCACTGCATAGGCCTACCCTTCTAATAAAAATATCTGCCTTATTTCTCAATGTAGGCCCTATAGGCCTATATTTGAACTTCAGAATTTGGTTGCAATTTCCTGCACAGATTTTCAGGAGCTTTACCATGATAAATTCTATGAATGAAACATAGGGTATTTAGGCCTAACACAATTCTTTCTTTTATTGTTAACCACCCCAAAGCTTCGCACATTTTACGTACTGATGTTCTCCTATTTACCCTTAATAAACTCCTCATTGCCCTCCCTATTTTGGATTTTTTATATTGCCTGGATCTCATTTTTTTGTAACATAAAAAGAATTGAGCTACAGTAGGCTAATCAATAATAGGAGCAACAATTGCCCTGTATGTTTGAATTTTTGCATTGAATGGCAAGTTAGTAGGATGTTTGAGCTATGAATTATTCCAATTATAGGGGGTGTTGGGGGTGGAATATTGCTTGCCTCTCGGCGGATTATTTTTCATATTATGTAACATCATGCCAAATTTCATGCTGATAACTCATTAGGTGCCTTCATTGTGAATGCTGGAAATCAAGGTATAGGCCTAATATAAACTATTAGGGATGGGGAGGTTAAAAAATGTGGTTTAGGAAATGAGAATAGGCCGATTGGGTTAAAAGTTAAAACACATTAAAACATAGCCCCGGAATTTTAAGGCCCTAACTAATTTGAATAAAAATTCAATTTTGGGTTAGAACTATGAATTAGGCCTATTCCAATTTTATGGGATGATTTAGGGGGTGTTGGGGGTGGAATATCGCTTGCCTCTCGGGGGATTATTAACTCTGATATTTTTATCTACCCCCATGCCAAATTTTGCGCATGGAGCACACGTGTTAGATATTTATTAATGGTTTTGAATTTAAATGGTTTTGGTTTTGAAAGCAAAAGTGCATGAGTCTAAGGTAGGGCTACATCTAATGGCGTTTTCCATTGGCATGCACTCGGCGAGTGCAGTGATGTCATTGTTGTCAACCTCCACTTGAATAACATTACAAAACTGAACAAATGAAAAGACAAGTGGCAATCCAGGGCGCACTAGTGCGACCTGAGTGCGGCCAATGGAAAACGCCATAAGTGTAGTCCAAGTTTCATAGTTCTAAGATGTAGGTACCGTTTTCTCTGTAGGCTCCTTTTCCTCTCTGTCAGAATCCACCAGCCACCCACCCAGCCAGCCAGCCGGAAGTTACGTCGATTTTTACGCACTTTTTTAACACAGGACAGATTATCGGATCGGGCTGATCTTTTTTTGGTAGGTCATGGACCACATATCAGGTCAAATACCGAGTTTTAAGATTGTAAATATTTCGGGACGGCGTGTGCAGATAGCTGAAAACCCCCCAACTCGGGTAGGAGTAAACAGGGTCGAGTTAGTCATCGCCTTCTTCCAAGCAGTTGCGTGCGCTTGGCTACGGGCAACGACCGTCGCCCTAGATACCTATAGGCTAAAAGATTCTTGACATTTTTTAAAAATCTTCAAAACATTTAGGCCTAGGTATCTTCTTTTCTTGACAGGTTATCCAACATAAAAGCGTGTAACTTGTCAAATTTCCTATTTGGTTTATTTGTTCTCTATTACCCCATGAAATTACAGTATTTTTATGGCTTGTTCAGGACTTGCCCCACATGTTCCTATTTACCCCATAGGCCTATTAGTGTTCCTAGTTAGTAGGCCTAGTTACCCCCAAAAATGTGCTTGTCTGGGTAGGCCTAAGTGGGAACAACCAATAAAAATGTGGTACCTAGGGGCCTAATTATGACCATGGGTAAGCCTACTACTACTAAGTAAAAAAATGAATCTTCAAAGATAAAGGCCAAGCCCACAAAATGCCACAGGCATAATTCAAATTTGATCAATAAACTCTACACCATTCATAAAAAAATAAAATGGGTAAGAATTGCTAGGCTACTTAACAGTTTTTTTTAAACGCGGTGTCATTGACAGTAAAAAATATACTATGTTACAATCTTTTTATTTCTAACTATGTCCCCATCCCCAAGTAGTTCTTGAATGATTTGCAAATGATTGATTTTAATCAAGATTTATTTATTTATCTTAAGCGCTAAGCGTTGCTCCTAGTTACCCCTTGTTCCTACTTAAAGCTACCGGTACCCCACTTCCCCCATTAGTGCCTATTATTAGTTTCTTCTGTAGCATTGGTTTCCCATGATTTCCTCCTGGAAGCTACTGAGGCCAATCCCTTAGCATTATACCCTAGGCGGTAGGCCTATTATTATTATTATTATTATTATTATTATTATTATTATTAATATTATTAGGCATCCTAGTTCTTTTATTTATTTCTGAAGTTGTAGGCCCTACATTAATTACGTGAAAAATAAGAGGTTTACAACTGCATATTTGAAATAGTAACATTACAACAATGCATTCCCAATGCTTAGAAGTGTGTTTTAGGTATTGTGTGTTTATGCAAAGTTTCTCTTAAAAACATTGATTCTCTGAAATGGATGTGAAAGTAGGTAGGGCCTACCAGTATTTGTATCGCTCGACGAGTTAAAAGTTTTGATACACTGCTATTGTTGATTTAAATAGATAAGATAGGCCTGTACTTTTTGTACTAATGCAATAAAAAAAATCCCGCCCCGGCTCACCTATGGCTATGACTCGTGTGTTTGCAGAAGAGTCTGCCGCTGCGCTGCTGACGTTCAAGAATGGCGGCATCAAGGTCGAAGACATCAAGACGGAGACCGAGGAGGGGAACCCCCCTATCTTCGGTCCGGCTGCGCTGGGGTTACAGCGGGTGGGGGAGGAGCTTCCCCCGCGACCCCCGCAGGCGCCAGGCATCGCACTCAACCGACGCGGGATGGTGAGACACACGGCCTACTAGCTCTTTTTCTCACTGACAAGGGTTGGGACTTGATATCGATGTCGAAGCAAAATTGACTTTCGATTCAACGTCGATTTACCATCTTAAGGGGGGAAAATGATTTTGAAACCATGTAAAAACTATATATTTTACTTTTTGCATCATTTCATTAAATTAGGGCCTAGGGCCTACCTATTTTTACATTAAAAAGGGGGAAAATCCCCCATTTAAAAAAAAAATGATATCGAAAAGAATTTTGGTTTCAGATTTTTCCCGATGTGATGTTGAAATTATTAGTTTGACATCAATTACGAATTTATAATCGAATCCCGACCCTACTGACATTATACCTAGGCCTACCTACCTACCTACCTACTAGGACTGCCCAATTTAGTTTAATTCCCTCCTCAACATTTAGGCCCTAACGGTTTAACTATTTAAATAGAGCAAGGGTCGGGACAATTTAACCTTAAGTACGGTAACAAATTGAAATTTGTTATTTAAAAAAATATATAACTTTTTGGATTATTTTCCTTGATCTTTAGGATAAAATTACTGCTTTTGGACTCCAAATTGGTATCATAGTTGTAAAAAATAAAAATGTATGAGTTTATTTTCAAAGATAATTTTTTTACAATTGTTAATTTTTTTATTATTAGACAATGTTCAAATTAAATCTACTACAGGCAGGGGTCCACAAATATTGTACAAACCTAGTAGCCCACATTTTTTTAAAGTAGCCCAGCACCTTTTAATGTTGAGAGAACTGTTGCTGCGGCCTTGACTGACGGCGTGAAGAGACCTAGGATAGGCCCTCCCTACTCGATTGACTGGAGTCGAGTTTTCCAATCAATAAATAGAGTATTTGTTAGAGTGGATGTAGACTCAAGGTGGAGATGAATAAAGAGTAATGTACAATTATTTTATTGCATTTAACATTATGATTTATTTATTTGATTTGGCCTAGATATTACGGTAATTAATATTTAATAATAATACTACAAGAGACAAATATTTAAAATTTAATGCTTTTGCAGTACCGGTACATACATTAGTACATGAAAAGATATGTTTTGAGGTAAATCTGCATGTGATTTAATAATAAAATTATATTTTATTGTTATTTCATTTTTTAAACCTTGATAAATCTAGGCCTAGGTGAAATCCTAGAGAATTGTTGGTAGGCCCTAGTAAAATTTTTGGTTTCAAGTTTGAACGGAGCCTTAAATCCCACAGTGAGCTTTGAGTTTTTTTCTGCTAGGCCTGTATCTACAAATTCACAACACACGTTGCACTTTGCAATGCCGGTTGAGGAACAATACCCAAACCATTCAAAGTCTTGTTGCCACTTGGTTTGAAAATTTCTTGGGCGAGTTTTAGTAGAAGCATTCATAATCCGGACAGGGGCATCACTCACAGTCACAGCTGCTGTACTAGGCCTAGGCCTAGGGTCGGGTGGAAGCTCTTTCGCGGCTGGAGGAAGCGTAGGCGTAGTAACTTTAGTGACCGCGGGTTCAATCTCATTCTCAGTGGTAGGCCTACCAGGTGCACTGGTGGGCCTAGTTTGAAAGAAATTTGTGATGCACCGCTGCTTTGACATAATTAAATTCAGCAAAACTTCAACGTAAACAACAGAGCGTCAACAATTAGCGGACATCTTGCGAGATTCCCGAATCGAGTGCTACGCGGTCGATAGTTTTGCGACTATCGATGTATTGAAGTGGCGTGTTTATCTCCTCGAAGTCGATAACAAAGAACTCTACCGGGAGAGCATCACGGTCGCAGCGGCAGCGCATTCTAACGGCGACATAGTGCACTGCAAGTGGTTTTTGCTTTTAGTTTTGGCGACTTCTCGAAGCACGTTGCGCCGAGTCGAGGCTGCTCGCACACTGAGCGATGTCTAGCGGGCGGCGAGAATGGAGAAAGACAACCAAATATCTAGTGTAAGGTATAATAAAATACTGATCGCCCGGGATAAATTAAAAGTCGCCCAGGGCGACCGGGCGACCGCATTTGTGGACCCCTAACTACAGGCAAACAAAATATCAGCGACATCCTCGAAATGTGTGTGTTTTTAATTTATAACAACAACAAAAGAAGAGAGTCAGCTGGAAGCAGCAGAAATGAAGTTTTTAAGAAGTATAAAGGAGTTACAAAGATGGACAAGATAAGAAGTAATGAAATAAGGAAAGAACTGGGATTGGAGAGATTGAAGTTTAAGCTAGGAAGAGAACGTCTAAGATGGTTTGGACATATGAAAAGGATGGGCAGGGAGAGGATTCCAAGACGAGAATTTGAAGCGGCAGAGGAGGGGAAAAGAAGAGTAGGAAGGCCAAGAGAAAAATGGGAAAGATTAATTCAAGAAGACGTTGGAAAACGGAATGAAGTGTGGGAGCATGTGGCAAGAGTAAAGCTGTGGGAGGACAGAAGAGAGTGGAGTAAATTGGTGGAGAAGAAGGAGTTGGATGATGTGGAAGAAACACTAAGTCTGGCAAGCTTAGTATCTACAGTTTCATGCCCTTGATAATGGTGGAAAACCACCACTCAACCCGACATAGTTGGAACTGAGTTATGATGATTATTATAATGAAACACCTGGTTCCAACATAAGTCAGGTCGGGGGGTGACGTATCACCAATTTCTCGGGCTGTGGACTTTCAGTGTTTGCTAGCCAGGCTCAACACCTCCACATCTACTTCGATGTCTTCTATGAAGTGTGAAAATTATATCAATTCCAACTAGCCTAGAAAAACATAACAAAGCAGTTTTTTACTCGGGTTAAAAGTATGAAAACTTGGCAGATTTAATTGTGTAGATTTTGAAAAGTGGTAAATATGTAAATAGGCCTAGGCCTAAATAATAAATAAATTGTATTTAGAATCTACCCACTCAGTTACCTATAACTGATTTTCAGTGGAGACCAGTAAATCAAAGCGACCAAGTCAACCCTGTAGGCCCGACGCAATCGACGAGTGCGCGATAACCAACCAAAGATCGGTATTTTTTAATAGGAAATATAGCAGTGGTATGGGCAGTGCGAACACCCACGGATCAACGCCAAAATCAACAAGGCCGATTCAGAACAACTTTAAATTTATTACCGTATATGCTTATAAAATATAAATCAGAAGTTAAAAATCTTCTTACTTTGACGGGATTTGAACCCTAGACCTTCTGCATTGGAAGTAGATACGCTAACCACAAGACCAACAAGCCACACAATATTTATAAATGTAAATACGTTGCGGACGATAATCGTATACTATATTGATACGATATCATGCAACATATCGCAATAATACCTAACATAATGTAACATAAATAATGGAGCCAAACATCGTCGATTAGTAATGTAAACGTGTGCACGTTTTTGTGACCAGGGTTTAAACGTTTATTAAATACTTGTTTTCTGGCATCCCTAATGTGATCTCACACTAAGCTTGCCCCTCAAGGGGGGGGGGGACTGCCCAGACGCACAAGAAGTGCGTCAGTGGTGTAGCAGTCGCTTCAAGGTCGTCAGCCTTGGTTTGTGTTGTGGGCCGGGGGAGAGGGAGATAGATACAACATAGCTGCGTCAAGATCAGTAGATGCTGTAAATACATTAATGAATCACTCCGTTCGGTAATAGTCCAGTTTAGAATCGCATTTCCGTTTGCATTTTGTTGAGAAAAAATGTTACCATTGATTTTTGTTGATGGTCATTAGGAGATGAGAAATTGTGACTAGGTATATTTTTATCTATTTTGGGTTTTTGAACTCAAATGTGGGTTTTGTGATTTTTGTACCGGTAGGCCTACTTTTAGGAATAACTTCTGGGAAATGGGTCTAATCGAAAAATTTAAAATTGTAGTTTTCTTCGTAAATTCAATTGCAATAAGATAATATTGGTTAAATTTTTGTTTTTGTTTTAATGTAAGCTTACAGTCAGTACAAATAATTCAGATACCCGTACTATTGTGTTTATTTTACAAAGCACAACCTGAACCGTCTTACGATTTTTTTTGCGAATTGATCATTTGCAATCCTAATTCCTTAAATGGAATGAAATTGATGGGATATTAAATAATAAATAAATAAGTTTGGACAGTAGCGACCATGCCAACTATGTAGGCCCCGATGCAATCGACGAGTGAACAATAACCAACCAAAGATCGATATTTTTTAATAGGAAATATAGCAATCAGTGGTATATGAACAGTGCGAACACTCGCGGATCAACGCCAGAATCAACAAGGACGATTCAGAACAACTTTGAATTTATTATGTGCCTCGTTGGTAGGACGGTTCTAAAGTCCAAGAATTGATGGATTTACAGCCACATCAAAAGTTTAAAAACTTCTGCCTATCCCTACCGGGAATCGAACCCTGGACCTTCTGCATTGGAAGCAGAGACGCTAACCACAAGTCCAACGAGCCTCACATTAGTTAATTCATCACGATTTTCAAGTAAATCTACGTGAAACTTTTTTTTTCTACCTTTTTTTTACTTGAGATCTTGATTCGCGTGAATAAATTTACCTGCCTAGTGCCGACATTGTCAATAGGACGGTAGCAGCTCGACTGAAGTGGTCTCGTCTCTCATGTGCGATGTTGGAGTGAGGTGCGCGCTTCAAGCGCGTAACTCTTCAGTTAGGCCTAATGTGAATACTTGGTTCTGTGATGCTGGCGCGCGATCATAGCGGAGAAGTAGGAGGCGCGTAGGCCTACCGTTGAACTGCAGAAATGCGTAGTGCAGACCGCGGAGTGACATCTAACATCGAGAATGTGAATGATAAAGCTACAATATCGCAATATTTCCGATACGACACCGAAAATAGGCTCAATAGAATCGAATAATCAATAGATCTTTGAACATCTCTAGTTATTCTTATTGTAAACGAATTTCTCCACTTCTTTCTATCCTTCCACAATATCTCGTCCACATCTTCCCAACTCTCTTCTCTTGTCTCCTATGATCAATGGTATCCTTTCATCTCTTCTTTGGCCTCCTCCATAAGTAATGTAGGCCTACTACATTGTTCTGTGTTGACGGCTCGGTCTTGTGGTTAGCTTATCTGCTTTCAATGCAGAAGGTCCAGGATTCGATTCCCGCTAATGTCAGAAGTTTTTTAACTTCTGATTTGGACTTAAGTCCATCAGTTCTTGTCTTTGGAATTTGTAAACGGTGACTTTGGAGCCGTCCTAGCAACGAGGCACATAATAAATTTCAAGTTGTTTTGAATCGGCCTTGTTGATTCTGGCGTTGATCCGCGGGTGTTTGCACTGTCCATCATACCACTGATTGCTATATTTCCTATTTAAAAAAATATTGATCTTTGGTTGGTTATCGCTCACTCGTCGATTGCTTGGGGCCTACAGGGTTGCCTCGGTCGCTTTGGTTTACTGTCTCCCACTAAAAATAATTTTTATGAATGAATGGGTAGACTCTAAATACAAATTTATTTAATTGTTTATTTACCGTTATTTTTTTTTTTTTTAAATTAATTAATTTATTTATTTATTTATTTATTTATTTATTTATTGATGGCTGTCTTCCTAGATGTACGCCACTAGTTCCCGACTCCTCTGTATAGATTTAAGATATCTTCCTTCATTTACAGCCGGCTCGCATCCGCAAGAAGAACCGACTGTTCTTCGACGATGACATTGTGACTGAGATATCACCGCGGGCGTCGCCCAAGCGCCCGCCCAAGACGCCCACGAAGAAGCCGGTGAAACCGCCGACGCCCAGCCCCAAGAAAGATTCCAAAGCGGAGTCAGCGATTACCGTAGAGGTATGTACATGTACTGGTATAACAGATCTAGTTCTGACCCCACATAGCATAGGCCTAAGGATTAAAATTAAGCCTAAAACTAAAATAGCACCAATCACATGAGCAGAAGAAATGGTCAAAACATTCACAGAACTGTACAATCCTATATTATTAAAATTAACAAAAATACCGGTACAACGCATAAGTAGGGATCCAGGGATTTTGCAAAAAGCAAAAAAATGTAGGCCTAATGTCTTCAAAATACCTGAAACATATTTTTCATAAGATTAGGCCTACATGGCCGATGCTTAATATCATAAAAATTCAATATGAAACTGCACCGAAAGGCAAACTTTTCCATTTTTGCATGAAAACATAAAATGAAATGCTTTAGATCATTTTTACTGCCCAATCAGAAAAATTAACTATTTATTGGAAGGCCCTATTGTGTGAATGACATAAATAGATAGGGTGCCAACAGCTTACCTTAAATGGAGTAGGCGCACCGCAAAAGATAATACAAACAAATAAACTACATAATCAAAACGTTTTCGGTTCACGTGACCTTCCTCAGTGAGAGTAGAGTCTGAGTTGAAACTAAAACTAGTCTCTCTGTTGACTAGGGGAGAGGGGTGAGTGAATGAGTGTGGACTGGGTGACAGGGGGGGGATGGGGGAAGATGGAGAATCACCGTCGGGTAAATTACGGAAAAACACGCCGACCATTGAGTAACATTTTTCCACTAGGGTAATACGACCGTTTTGTCATTGTTAAGTAGTGTCTCTACCTGAGGGATGAAAACTAAAAGATTTTGACTTATCGACTAGTCGAATCTTCTCATATCGTTTGCCATTGGTCCAAATTAACCAAGCCTCCATGGATTTATTTGAATAGGCCTTTATTGATCGTGCCAGAATCGATTGTTACACAGTTACAAGCTCATTACGAATTTTTCCCTTACAGTCTAAAAGATGGGAAAAAACTTACTTTAGGGGTGGCAAACCCCAATTTTTAACTCACTTTTCAAAAGGTTAACAAGGTTAAAACAAGCACATGGTGTTCACAATATTATCCAAGGTTCACGGTAAACACTCAAAAGTAATACAATTTCGTAAAGTCTGCTCATGCGCAACTCTGCAAGGAATTATGGGCAAGTGTGTTGCAAGCACAGCCAAATAAATGTTAAATTTTGAACAGAAGCCGTTCATTATTGTTTACACTAGGAAAACGCTTAAGTCCCGCCGCGTTGATGGATGAGCGTAATTTTTTTTAAACGAAAAAAGCGTAAAATTGCGATTTTTTTAATAGATAATTTTTCGATTACGCTCAAATTTCACACGAATATATTAATTCATAAAATTAAAGTTCTGTGAAAAAATCATTACAATCGGATAAAGCATGTAGCCTAGGTTTTATTCGTCGAAGAAATGTTAAAAATTGAAAAAAATCGTAAAATTGCGATAATCATGATAAATGATTTTTCGATTGCGCTCAAATTTCACACGAATATATTAATTCATAAAATTAAGGTTCTGTGAAAAAATCATTACAATCGATAAAGCATGTGTGTTATAAGTCGAAGAATTTTTTTTTAAATAAAAAAAAATCGTAAAATTGCGATTTTCATGAGAAATAATTTTTTGATCGATTTTTCCCCCCGTGCAGTTCTTCGTTCAGAGATTTCATAGACCTCCATAAAATTTCATCGCAATTGGAGTATTGGTTTAGCCGGAATCGTGTTTTCAGACACAAAAAAATACAAAAAAAAAAAAAAACATTCCGGATTTTTTCTCTCCAGTGTAGTGAAATGGAATCTTCGCTTGCTCGCTACGCTCATCCAGTTACTAGAAAACGCAGCCTTCTCTTCAGAGATTTTTATAATAAAAAAGATCACCTAGGTGGCTGTAGGAGTAAAACGATTCCCAGCATGCAATGCGCGTGACTGAGTGCGCTGTTGGTTTACGAAATCATCAATCATCAATCAACAGTCGAGCCCACTTATATAGAGAACTCTCTTTTAAAAAGTTTTGGATTTAACAAAGTAATTTTAAAGCTTGTTACTGTGTGACCTGTGTTGTGACCTGATGAGTACCAGAAGGACAAAACGTGTCGTGGATTAAGGTACCGGTAACAACTTTAAATTAGCTGCAGTTGTCATCAGCAGGTGAAAAGTTTTGTCGCCCCCAGCCCTTCAGGCTAGGATTTATGTTTTCTTTGTTTTCTTTGCTTTCCCAACCTGTCAACCCTTCTCCAATTTAAAGCTTGTTAATTACTAGGAAAACGCTTAAGGCCCGCCGCGTTGTTGGATGAGGGTAACTGGTGCATTGAGCTTCCATGTGTTATGCGGATTTTCTGTTGTTCTGTGAAAAAATCATTACTTAGTCCAAGTTTTTTTTTTAATTAAATTAAATTAAATAAAAACTAACTTAATTTTTTTAATTAATCGTAATTTTTTTAAAAGAAAAAAAATCGTAAAATTGCAATTTTCATAAGAAATAAATATTCGATTGCGCTCAAATTTAACACGAATATATTAATTCATAAAATTAAGGTTCTGTGAAAAAATAATTACAATAGGATAAAGCATGTAGGTGTAATAAGTCAAAGAATTGTTTTAAAAAAGAAAAAAAACGTAAAATTTTAATTTTCACGAGAAATAATTTTTCGATTACGCTCAAATTTTGCACGAATATCTTAATTCATGAAATTAAGGTTCTGTGAAAAAATTATTACAATCGGATAAAGCATGTAGGTGTTACGAGTCGAAGAAAGTTTTTAAAAATCGAAAAAAAATCGTAAAATTGCGTTTTTTATGAGAAAAAATTTCCCGATTGTGCTCAAAAACGTGGCAGTTCTAAGTTCAGAGATTTCGAAGGCCTCCATGAAATTTCATCGCAATCGGAGTATCGGTTTAGCCGGAATCGTGTTAACAGACACACAAAAATACAGAAAGAAAGAAAGAAAGAAAGAAAGAAAAAAACATTCCGGATTTTTTTCTCCAGTGTAGTGAAATGGAATCTTCGCTTCGCTCGCTACGCTCATCCAAAAAATTCATGTAAAGAGACTCTGTTTTAACAAGGTTCTTTTTTAACAAAGTAAATGTCTGTTTTTGTCAAGTTTGTTATTTAAGTGGGCTCGACTGAGTAGTAGTAACACGAACAAAAATTGAATGAATTAGGAGGAGGCCTCCTAAAACGTGATACCATCTTTGTTTGTTAATGAAAATCTTTGCAGGCACTTCACTAGCACCAACTTTAGAAAGAGCAACCACTTTGGGTAAACTTTGATATTTATTAGCTAGGGATGGAAAAAGTGTTTAGTTCTCTAAACGTTAAGTTTTAGATTTTTGTATATTTTTTACACATCACATAAAACACTTTTTAAAATTTACCTATTTTTTATAAATTTATATTTGCTGTATTTACTTTTAATAACTATTATCAGAATATTATTACAACTTAAAATAATATAATCTTTTAAAACCATCAGTGAGAAATACAGCCTTCTGAAACTTTCTTATAAATGTAAACAAACTACTCAACTGACAATCACTGCCTACTTGAATCATTTTATACATTTTAAGAAGTCACTGGCTACTGGATCTTAACTACTTTTACCAAGTTTTAGATTTAAGAGACAACCCCTTGAAATTTTCATATTTAAACATTTAATTTTAATTTTTTTTTTTAATAAATTTTAGTTAGGCGGAGGGTTAGGTCTTACAACAAAAATCATAATTTTGTACTTATCATTGGCCAACGAACACTCGCATTTAATGACCCGGCACTTCCACCATGTGTAACAGACAAGATGCCTTAATACAGCCTGGGACCCGGCACCTCCACCAAAATTAAGCACTTTTAGAAAATTATCGGCCGAATTTGCAACTTGTTAGCCTGTGTTTGTGTAGGCTCCAAAAGTGATATCAAAATAACATTTTCCTTTATTTAAAAAAAAGAAAATTACTCATCACGTTTATATAAAACCATGCACGTTTTAACGACAAGCCCCTATTATGAGCTGACTATAGCGTGTCTGGTCGTGTTGCAGGAGATCGTGGTGACGATGCCGCCAATCAAGGTCGAGGACCTCACCCAAGAGTCAATGGACGACGGACCTAGCACGCCCGTCTTCATCACGCCCGAGCTGGACCGCAAAGTTGGCCAGCGCATCGGCATGAGGCTGCGGAACATGCTGAAGCTGCCCAAGGCTCACAAGTGGATCTGCTACGAGTGGTTCTACAGTAACATCGACAGGTGGGTTCGTTAGAGAGGCCCACACCAACCACACCTGGTGCTAGTGGCAAGAGTGGTTCTACAGTAACATCGACAGGTGGGTTCGTTAGAGAGGCCCACACCAACCACACCTGGTGCTAGTGGCAAGAGTGGTTCTACAGTAACATCGACAGGTGGGTTCGTTAGAGAGGCCCACACCAACCACACCTGGTGCTAGTGGCAAGAGTGGTTCTACAGTAACATCGACAGGTGGGTTCGTTAGAGAGGCCCACACCAACCACACCTGGTGCTAGTGGCAAGAGTGGTTCTACAGTAACATCGACAGGTGGTTCGTTGAGAGGCCCACACCAACCACACCTGGTGCTAGTGGCAAGAGTGGTTCTACAGTAACATCGACAGGTGGGTTCGTTAGAGAGGCCCACACCAACCACACCTGGTGCTAGTGGCAAGAGTGGTTCTACAGTAACATCGACAGGTGGGTTCGTTAGAGAGGCCCACACCAACCACACCTGGTGCTAGTGGCAAGAGTGGTTCTACAGTAACATCGACAGGTGGGTTCGTTAGAGAGGCCCACACCAACCACACCTGGTGCTAGTGGCTCCTTGCAAGAGGTTCACCATCCATCACTGTGTCCTGTTTCTGGCAGGGTCAGCTTGGGTTCTGCAACCAGATAATTCCACTTCTTTCTATCCTCCCACAATCGTATCTCTTCCACATCTTCCCAACTCTCTCCTCTTGTCTCCAAATCTCCTGCCACCTCTTCCTTGGCGTTGCCCATCTACTTACTTTTTCAATCCCTCTTTCATACATTCTCTTGTGCACCCTCTCTCTTCCACCATTTGTTTCCACACTTTGTAGTAGCCTAATCATTCACCTTTGTGACATGTAGGTTAGGTTCACCATTCACTCAGTCTCCAACATGATGACCTGATTAAATGCAGCAGTGTTCTGCCAAACTGTGTACCGGTAATTCTTTTTATTCATTCCTGAGGCACCGAGTTACCGTATCGTACCGAATATAGTGCAATGTTTATAATATGTTTTATTACATTGTTGTTGTAATATTAGTAATTTCAAATATTTACGTAACTGTTAGTTCATTGCTGTATCTGCATCTATGTAAGTAGATTTATTTAGTTTTCCTCCTTCGTAAATCAGTTTTTTAACTGAATAGAATAGACGTGAATTTAAAATATATATATATATATTTAAAAATGTACACATCCCAATTTGTTATCATCAGCTCCGTGTTTGTTCCAGGCCGCTCTACGATGGAGCCAACGACTTCCTGATCTGCCTGAAGGAGTCGTTCCCCGAGCTTCGTGCGCGCAAGCTCAGTCGCGTCGAGTGGTGCCTCATCCGGCGCATGATGGGCAAGCCGCGCCGCTGCTCGCAATCGTTCTTCGACGAGGAACGCAACGAGCTGGAACGCAAGCGTGCCAAGATACGACTGCTGCAGCAGCGCAAGGCCGCAGCGGACGCGTCAAACTTCCAGGTGCGTTCCCGGGCCAGGGGGGGGGGGGGAACTAGGGTTGTGGGAACCCACTATTTTTACTTCGAACTCGAACTTTCATAGATTTGAAATTCAAACTTCGAATTACACAAAAATTTCAAACCGTACCGAACTCGAATCAAACTTAAAGAGATATCAAACAGTTATTATAGGTAAAATAGTGATTACTCCATTACTCCTCCAACATCCAATTTTTGTTTTAAAATTTATATCTGTAAACTGAGACCCATGTTTTACATGTCAAATAATAAGTGCCTGCACACCTAGGCCTACAAATTAATACGTAATTATTAGGGATGTGCGGGTAGTGGTTTTTGAACTCGGGTCGGGCTCGGGTCGGGTAATTGAAAGTACCCTCGGGCTCGGGTAATTGAAGTACCCTCGGGTCGGGCTCGGGTAGTGAATTTTTTTTTAATTTGTGAATTCATTTAAAAAAAAATTTCCTACAAAACAGTTTTGCATTGGTTGCAGGTAGCCACTCTGGGCTGTGTTGACACAAAGTACTTCCAAATCGGCGTCTTATGAACTTTTGCTTGAGTAGGCCTAGGCCTAGTACAGTGAAACCCTGCTATTATCGTTTTCCTGCATCAATCGTTCGTTATTCTCGGAAATAATATCGTAACAATCGTTTTCTAATATTTCCGATACGAAAACCCCAAGAAAAACCGATGCGATCGCGTATTTTTCACTTCCGGCCGACGAAATCATGCGTTTGTACCAGCCATGCATCTGACGAAATCGCGCGTTTGCACCAGCCTTTCGGTCTGACTCCGCCCAACGCTCTGCTGCGCGCAACGATGCGCACTAGATCGGACTTCTAGGCCTGCCGCCTAGGCATTAGACGATGTTTATTAGCGTTGTTTCTTTTTCACCATTCGCCCACGTACGTAATATTCAACTTGCTTTATGCCGTTATTAGCGTTGAATAACCAGAAGACGAGTAATGACGGTCAGTAGGGGCCTAGAGCCTATTACTCCAGCGGGGACAGCGCCGGAAGACGGGAAGAGCCAAGGACACAGCATCATAGCATAGCCGCGCCCACGTCGTAGCGATTGGTCCGCTCCGACGTCAGCTGTTCGTTTGGCGTGTGAGCGGGAGGTTTAAAAGGAGCAGATTGGCGTGTTTCTTTATTACTTCTACCCGACCTGACTTTTTCGGGTAGGAATTGACGGCCCGACCCGAGGTCGGGTAATTTTACCTACCCGAAAATTACCCGTTTTTCGGGTACCCGCACATCCCTAGTAATTATAAAAATTATGAATTTTGGAATTTGGTTAGGCCCACTGAAATTTTTCTGTAGGTATATAATGATTATTTTGTAGTAATGGCGTTCGTTCTAATGACTTTTGACTGTAACTGTTTCAGGACCTACCCAACGAGATCCCGCTACAGCTGGTGATCGGCACGAAGGTGACGGCTCGGCTGCGCAAGCCGCAGGATGGTCTGTTCACCGGCAGCATAGACGCCGTTGACACTTCCAACAACACGTACCGCATCACCTTCGAGCGCACCGGCCTGGGTACGCACTCGGTGCCCGACCTGGAAGTGCTGGTGAGTCCTACGTAACGTACTCTGTCTTAGTGTTAACAACACGTACCACACCACTAGAGCGCACCGGCCTGGGTACGCACTCGGTGTCCGACCTGGAAGTGCTGGTGAGTCCTACGTAACGTAAGCTACTCTTACGACGTTTAATTTATATTTCTCGATTTGGTTAGTAGGGAAACACTCCCGTAGGTGTAATTGGTATTATTTACTACAATTCAGAGATTAAAATGTACCCGTCCTGGTGGTCTATGTGACATCCGCTCACTTCGCGCTCATCCACTAACGTTAAGTCTTTCAAATTACACGTCTTTACCTTAGCTGTTAGATATCTCTCTTTCTTATCTAGATTGTTGGGCGCCAGTAATAACTCTAGGTTATTACGAGTTGTTCTACTCATTAGTGCTAGGAATGTTGAAGACCAGGGAGATATCCCGACACAAATAACACTGACCTACAATGCAATGACATGCACTTACTACCTCGTGCACACTGTAAGACAAAACTTTGTACTTCAGTGTACACTCAGCTCACCGGATTCCAAGCTTCCACAGGGGTGGGGCGAGGCTGGCTGCTCCCTCCGTAGTCCTGGATGCTGGCGCACCTGCTTAGTCTAGTGTCTATATTCTAGGGTTTTCTGGTTTCATAGGTTGGCTGAGGGCCTGAGATATGTAAAAGGAAGTTAATGGTGTTGTGAAGGACATTCCGGGCAATGCACTCGTACACTGTAAAGGCTGGAATTCCGTAGTATAATGAAGCTTAAATAACATGTGATACAGGATTAAACAATGACTCGATTTTAACTTCCAATGCATTGGTAAACAAGAAAAAACCCCCATTTAGAATACATTCATTATTGATACATGATAAGATAAGACCTGGTATGATTAAATAAAATTAGTACTCAACACTGTCCTTCTGCATGCTGACCGCATGGTTGTTTGTCGACGATGCGTATTTCACACGTGTACGATGCGTAGTTGCAAGGAGGGAAAAGTTGAATTTGAGGCGGAAACCTGGCGTCGGCGTCCCCTGGTTTGGGAGGCGGACCGGTTGCGCGTCGGCGTCGAAATCCCAAGTAGGTGGATTGACCCGCACTGCTCGTCGGATAGAGGACTATCCGGCACTTCCCTCTCCTCACGCACTGGCTCGCGTGGGCGATCCAACGGTGTCGATTACAATAGGGTGGACATAGGGAGGATCACAGGACTCAACCAATGGAGAACTCCAACAGGAGTGTGGACCTAGTAGGTGCAAATGGTGTGGGTCCCGAGGTCTTCGTGTGTTACCACGTGGTCAGATTTAGATGGAAATTCGAACATTATCGAATTGAAAGGATGGATTGAGGTATATTTCTATTGATATTGCAATAGAAATTAATTTAGATAGGTTTGACTAGGCCTGATGGGTGTAGAGTGGACCATAGGGATAGCGTGGTCGTCATGGTGAGCGGGCTTGGGCTAGTACCACATGGCGTGGCTATCTTCTTCCCCACAAACGCCGCTAATTTTCAAAGAATTTGATATAAACGCACTAAAATACACTTGCGTGTTCCCTAGGCCTCTTTCTGGCTCGTACAAACACTGCCATTGCGGCTATTTTACGCGATAATTCACACGTACTGATTCGCAACGCGCACGTAGGTAAGCACCTGTATACTCAACTCGATACAAAACACTAGTGAACGAACCTCTCGTTCGCTTCCGAGGTCGGCTGGCTTCCCTGGCTGGCAAAACGACAGCTTGCGCCGCATGACCAGACTATACGCAGCCCCTATTGGTCAGCGCTCGGCGTGCTCTCGTCCGCCCCACTCACAAGCTAGCATCTTTTCTTCCAGATTCAGCCGCTCGTTGCACACAGCTCAAAACTAACGGTACAGGTGCACAGCGTTGCAAAATCTGCAAGCCGCATTTGCCACACCGTCGTCGAATACACCCCTCCCATTGGTGCATTCGTAATTCCCGCTAAGAATCGACTTCACTCTCTCTCGATTCTCAGAACTGAGTTGACAAGGCTTCACCAGAAGCATCGCCAACTAGCCCTCTTCTCGACCAAGGTCACATGAAATTTAACACAGTGGAAATTATGCCCCTGTTTAGGACACAATCCCTGGCTCCTAGACTTATTATCTCACATTAAAATATATTATAATGAAAATAAATTATCATTGAAGATGATGATTTATTTTGGATGGCTAATTAATTTACATATTTATGGAAATTAATTGCGAAAAATTTAATTAGGACAGAGGGGGCAAGGCGACCCGTTACATCTAGTGGTTAAGACGCTCACCTGGGTTCCGTGGTTCGAATCCCGGTTGGGGCGGACTTTTTTTATCTCTGAATTGTAATAAATAATAGTTTAATTCATAGTTTAACCCAGGGTTGCCACCTAGTAGTTATTTTTATACTTGGCAGATATGTACTTTAAAAATCCTAAAAAAATCCTTGAAGAAAACTATTTTGTATTTTGCATATTGTTACGTGAAGGAATTATCAAAATTTCCAGGATTTCATACAATATTACGTTATGCCAAATTGATTTTTGAGAATCTAACTAACATTAAACGTGAGCATAGGCCTAAGAATCAGAATTTTTTGAGAATAGGCCTATAGGCCTATCAACATTTTAGTTTTCGACATCATGTCTATACTCACTGGGTTTATTTATTAGGCCTACTATTACTCACTGCTATGATGTTTTTATTACTAGGCCTATTGGTTATTTATTATTTAAACGTATTCGGTCCACGTGACCTTCCTCAGTCAGTGGAGAGAGAGACTGAAAAACTAAAAACTAGTCTCGCTGTTGGCCAGGGGAGAGGGGTGAGTGAGTGAGTGTGGATTGGGTGGAGGAAAAGGGAGGAAAATCACCGAAAACTTTTTGATTATATATATGTAGTTTATTGTTAATTAGTGTAGGTATTTTTTTATAGGACTATGGCGACTATGTTATCTTTTGTGGCGTGCCTACTCCAATTAAGGTAAGCTGATGGCACTATGGATTAGGGATGACATCGGGTAGCCCGGGTACCCGGTTCCAGAAATTACCCGGAGCCGATTTTAAGATCCGGGTATATTTCGCGGCCGTTTTTAGGCTAATTCACCAGTTTAAATTACGCGCTACGTAGTTGCGGTCTTTCCCACGGAGCGTGCCCGCTGCCTAAAGAGTAACTGGAGTTGACGACAGAGCGCGTTGTAAGCTATCACGTGCTTCCGTCCGTCTCGGCGAATGGTCGCGCCCATGCCACGAGTGAGTGCAAGAGAGAAAGATGCGGCAATAAATCTTGGGCACTGCCGTCTGCGCAGTACGAGATGCGCGTACGATCCAACCAAACCAACTCACACTCACAGCTGACTGACAAAGATGGTTGGAAGTAGAAGAAGAATTCGCGATGCAATCATCTTTCAACCGATTTTTTTTTTTTTTTTTTTCCCCTGCTTTCTGCGCGTAGGCCTAGGCCTATCTACAACGAGTTTCACTGCCTGTACAGTGTAATTGGTAAACTAATCTTTGGTGTAATGAAGAATGAAGATCATTGCCTGGTTATCAAAGCCGTTCTTTATTTGTGAACGATTATTGCAAAAGTTTCCAGAGACGGAAACGTAGTCAGTCGGTATGACCTTCAAACCAACTAGTAGGCCTAGGAAACAGCGTTTTCACACATCGTGACGTAACGGGACCCGGGTACCCGGGTAATTTGAGTGCTGGAACCGGTTCCGAATTTTACTACCCGATGTCATCCCTACTATGGATGCACACGATAATCGATATTATCGATCGATAATCAATAATGGATATTATTTCGATAATCGATAACCAAAATTGATTATCGATTATCGAAATATTTAATAATTGGTCAATCAATAGTGGCACGAACCAAACTCTAATGACGGAGATTATCTCACGTTGAGCCTTGCACTGGCTGGGCTGATGGTGTCACACTCGAGATTTATGTTTGGAAATGAGGTATCAGTCCATAACGGAAACCAAACACATGACATCGAAGATAGCGAGGCAGCAAAGAAACGCAATTGTATTGTTTTGACTTGCCACACTCGAGGTTCCACTTGGGCCTATAGGTCGGAACAGGCTTTGTTGGTGATATCGATAATAACGATAAAATATAATAAACAACGATCTTAATGTGTGTCCGGCAGTCGAACGAGCCTCCAGAGACCGTGACGCTGAGCAGCTTCCTGCAGAAGTTCCGCCCGCGCTCGCAGAGCCACTACTCCACTCCTCAGCCGAGCGAAGACTCCGCCTCGTCTCAGCAGGTGGCCGTCAAGCCGCTGCCCGCGCCCATATCGGCCAAGGGCGTCTACGGAGGTAGGTTCACCATGTGTGACATCGATGTCGAAGCAAAATTGACTTTTGATTCAACATCAATTTGCCATCTTAAAAAAATGAAAATGAAAATGGATTTTGAAACCATATATTTTACATTTTGCATCATTACATTAAATATTTTTACATTAAAAAATGAGAAAAATCCCCATTTTTTTTATTTTTTTATTTGATGTCAAAATTATTGATTTGACATTGATTACGAATTTATTATCGAATCCCAACCCTCTTGCTTTTAATAACCATTAAAGACAGGACTCATAGGCCTACCTTCCTGCCTGTGCCCCTTGAGTCCCGCACAGTCGAAGATGTTGCTCACCCTGTATTTAGTTCCCGCATAGATAGCTTTCATTGAGGCGCTTTCGTTTACCTCGCCTGAGCAATCTGTCAGTTCGGATAGTAAACCCGGTCAGTAGCAGGTCACTCTGGTGCGTTTGCCAACTAACCTGGTTTTATAACTTGATCACCAAAAAGGTGACCTGCCTCGGGAGCAGGGTTAGTTCAGGTCATGGCGGAAAATACGAAGCGATGTGAATTCGGTGGTGGTGTTTATAAGTTGCTGTGTGTGATACGTGGATATTTTGGCGCAAAACATTGTTATTGAGTAGACCTAGGCCTTGTGCTGCATTTTTACACATTAACGTTAAAAACTTAAAATGGAATACGTTATTTACATTGTTTATTTATTTACGTTTAGTTCCTGCTGTCACGGCATCTATTTGTAAACTAACCCACCTCTGAGTGGCTTTCATTTACTCGGGTTGAAAATGCTGATCCGGTTAAGTGAAATCACGTTACATAACTGATCGGACGGGTTACTTTGGCGAGGTAAACAAAAGCGCCTATAATCAACTGCTTTCAATCACACCCATTCTATGCAGGTCCAAGTCATGGCCAGTCTGGACTGTTCTGTCATTGTACTTTTCCTATACGTGTTTGTCATTCTACGCTTGTTTGCAGGCTATCCTGTGCTGTGTAGCACTCTCATTCTACGCTTGTTTGTAGTCTATCCTGTGCTGTGTAGCACTCTCATTCTACGCTTGTTTGCAGGCTATCCTGTGCTGTGTAGCACTCTCATTCTACGCTTGTTTCCAGGCTACCCCGTGGAACTCCTCAAGTGGATCATCCGGCTCAAGAAGGTTCTCGAAGACAAGGACAAAGAGATAACGCAGCTCCGCGCCATGAACGGCGAAGTCGAGAGGCTAAAGTGCCGCGGCCTCCCGGTCACCGAGTCGTTCCAGAAGGCCTACGCCGCCAAGGTCATCGACCTCGAGGCCATTAACCTGCTCGTCAAGGAGAAACTCTTACTCGTACAGAACCTGTTTGCGGAGGTAATGGTCGCCAACCAACCCACTGACCAATAATAGTTTTAGTATTTGAAATTTAGTTGGAATTGATTTACCGGCAATTTTCAGTTATAGCTTTCATGGTTAATGTGTTTGGGATGCAAGAAATGTTAGGTCTACAACATTTAAAGTGTTGTGTTATTGAAAACTATGTTTGAAAATTTATAATTTTATGCTGGTTTTTAAAAACATTTTTTTAATGTAGTGTTTGCAAGAAAACACTGTTTTCACTGTTTTTCTAAATTTGAACACTAAAGCACAAGCAAGGATTTTGAATTTTCATTTAAATATTGAAAGATTGGATCAGTAGTAGTAGGCCTACATGGGAGGTTTTCGTAAGTGGGATCGGGTATGCTTTTGAATTTAACTCTTTTTATTTTACGATCTATTTGATTTTAGCCCACCATTGAGTAACGGCCGCACCCTTTTTTTCACCACTCGAGTACTAGTTTATAATTTACTATTAACAAATGGCTTCACAAAATGGCCGCACCCCATATTTTGAGCTTGATATTTTAAAATATACCCGATGCCTAATAATCGCATAAAAAGTCCTATTTGACAGCAGGGTGTTTTTTTTTAAATCAATTAAATCAGATTTAAATCAAATGATTTAATAAAAATCATTGATTTAAATCAAAATACATTTTTTCTTCATTTCGATTTGTGCAAAATTTCCTTAGAATAATTTTTGAATTATATTTTCTGAAACGCTTGTGAAAGTACCCTAATTTGATCCGCCCATCAACTTGACAAGTTTTGAAACACTAATTTTGTGGATTTCTTGATTTTATGATTTTTTTTCTTACTTTTTTATTTTTAATAAAAATCTGATTTAAATCAAATAAATCACACCCTACTTGAGAGTGTGTTAACGTTGTCTGTGTCCAGGTGTCGCCCGAGGTCCGCACGGCCTCCATCTCTCCGGCCGCGTTCCTGCGAGAGTCGCTGTCCGAGGCTCAAGGGTGAGATCGACCACGTCAACGCAATGAAGCACGGCGACTGCGCCGGGACGCTGACCAGGCTGCGACCCAAAGAGCTGCTTCTCAAGGTCACGGCGCTGCTCGTACAGATCCAGGTACGTTACTCCTAGGACCTAAACACGCCGGTCAAGAGTTGGTCATTGTTCGCTCGGCGATTCTGTCTTCGCCTACAGGGTGGGCTTGGTCGCCTTTAAATTTAATGTCCCCCAGTGAAAATCAGTTCTGTGACTGAGTGGGTAGGGATGTTTCTGAATACGTACTGTAAAACCTCAGGTCTTGGTCTTTATTTACATCATACTCGTAAAACGTCATCACTCGTGACGTCACAAGTAGGTCCAAATATTGTGCGTGATGCGCGTGATCAAGACTTATCGAAATCAAGTACAGTAAACCCTCGTTACTTCCAACTCGGTTACTTTGAAAAATGCTTTATTTCGAACGAAAACATCGGTCCCGACGGTCAGTATAGGATTTAACAGTGTATTAGATTCGGTTTATTCGAAATTCGGTTTATTTCGTAATTCGAAAGAATATCTTGGCCTAACGGTCAATTTACGTGTGAAATAGTGTGGTTAATTCGAAGAACTTTTCCGAGAATTTTTCCGATGTTCGAATTCGGAAAATGTGTTTTGAACGGTCTGTAGTACGCCGCACGAAAACAAACCGATGGCTAGCGGCAGCGACAACAAAGGAGATGCGCACGCATCACGTGACTGGACTGGCGACCGGCCGCCGGCAGCTACTGCAGCCTGGCGACATCAACACAGCCGACGCGCCCGTGGCATTGCACAGTAGGCCTACCGGTACGTCTCAAGCTTTCACGACAGTTGCATCGCCAAGTGTTTGTTCCGTTGTTAGCCGACTACGTGTTTTGCGAGTGTTTGTTGTGAATTGTGACCATGCACAGTTTGGCGCCAGCTTCAACGACTACGTGAATGTGGACGAAGACATTGCAACTTCGGCCGTGGAGTTAGAGCCTGAAGACCAGCCTTCATATGAGTCGGAACCTGGGCCATCCGATAGGCCTAGGCTAGTACCAGCAGCCTATTAGCGACGATGAAGATGAACCCGACGAGATCGAGCGCCCTGCCCCTACCAGGCAAGAAGTCGGCAACGCGCTTGCTGTGTTGGAGGCCTACATCGCGACGAAGGATACCACAGAGCTGACCTTGGAGCAATTTGATGGACTTGCGAAATTCGTTCGGGAGACTTCGAGACAGAAGTTAGTGCAGAGGATGATGGGAGACTTTTTCCGACCTTCAAGTTCGACGTGAGGTAGGGCCTATGTGAATTTAAATCCAATCTTTCTTTAACAATGAAATTTATAGCTTTTCCTAGGCCTAGTGCTAACCACGGTTTTTCTTTCTACAGGAATGACAACTTCCTCGAGCCTAGCCTAGCCTACTGGGTACACAAGCAACAAGATGTAAATAATGTAGGCCTACATATTAAATACTACTGTAGGCCTACATAGAACTGTAAATTTAGAAAAATGACATAGCCTTCAGCACAATATGTAAATGCAAATTAATTAATAAAATTTGTGTAGGTAACACATTTTTACTATCATAACTTGTGTCAGGTAATAACATTATTAGCCTTTTCCTAGCTCCTAGTTTAGCCTGTCTTTTATCCCTTAGACAGTTGTAAAATCACAAAAAAACTAGGCCTAAGTACAAATCATTAAAAAAAAATTTTTTTTTTAACTTATTTAATTTGGTTTCTCAAAGTGATTTGGATTGTTTTATTTCGATCATCTCCCGATGCCGCCAAGTTTTAGTAATAAAAATGAGAACGAGTGTTGTATTTTCAACGAGACCGAGACCAAGTGATGAGAGACCAAGAACAGTATTCAGAAACGTCCTAAATACAAGTTTACTTAGTTTATATATTTATTTATGTATTTATTTGTTTGTTTCTTTGTGTTGCAGAAGATCGCCATGGACCCCCAGCGGACGATGCTGGACGTGAAGGTCCTCGAGGAGTCGATACGAGACATCAAGTCGTCCCTCTGGCCGGGCAACCGGACGGTCTTCCAGGACGCGGTCGAGGTCCACATGCAGCAGATCATCTTCAGACTCAACCGCCTCCAGATGGAGAAACACCCCTTCATGATCAACACCCTCAGCAAGATGTGATCGTGATGTGAGCGTACCTAGTAGGCGCGTATGCAGCGTACCAAGTAGGCGCGTATGCAGCGTACCTAGTAGGCGCGTATGCAGCGTACCTAGTAGGCGCGTATGCAGTGTACCTAGTAGGCGCATATGCAGTGTACCAAGTAGAACCGACATCGGTATGGGCCCGGGGCATACGCAGCATACCTGGGACATACGCAGCGTACCTTAGTAGGGATGACATCGGTTCGAAACAATTGGAATCGATTCCCAATGAAAAACAATTTAACTGTACCTATTCGCGTTATTCCGGTGATTATATTTCCGCAGAGCCCGTGTTGACATCTCCCGCCCGCCGCAAGTCACGGAACAATGTATTGTTGTGTCGACCGTTCAGTTTGCAATCGGCGTCTGGCGCAGATGGGGAGGGACAGTAGACACCCAAAACACGACACGCGGAGTTAATCGATCGTGTAACGAATTTCATTCTTACAATTAGGAATCGGTTCCTCCATGTCGTCCTTAACACCAAGCAAACAAGTGATTTCACCACCATTTTTAAAACAAACTGACTATATTTAATACTAATTGGGTAATTGGCAATTGTCGTAATCACCAGTGCCCTTTACTATAGCACGCAAAACATTATGGAAGTACTCTCAAATGCCATATATCCGTGTGTGTGCCGGACTACGTCTACCACATAGATTGAAGTCCGTCACGCGACCAAGCGTATGGCATCTAGCTTGTAAACCATTTCTCCCATAATGCTTTCCGTAAAAATCGTGAAAATCGTCTACTGCCATTTTCTTTGATGGCTTAGGTCTAGATTGCACTAATCTAGTGTGTACAGATGCCGGCTTAGTGCCGACATAATGTGTCGAATGCAACAGGCTAGCCAACCTTGCACGGCCGGAGATTTAGATGATCGGACGAGCTTTCACGTTGGTAGATGCTCCCGTTTTCAAGGCGGTTTTTGCTAGGACTCTTCATTCACCGAAGCCACAAACTCAGCAACGCCTTAGTTAAGTTCTAGGGTTGATCAATTTTATTAAATGTGAGCCCTTTTCCAAATACCTACTGCTACCAAGCTATTGCAAATTATTCGTAAATCTTCCCCCTTCGAGTGGTTGACCTTGGATGAAGTCAAGTGACGGAGATGGGAGACACACGCTCACTGAGTGGGTTCAATAACACTGCGGCCAGGGGCTGGTATTTAAATTTATGGTTAATACGAATTTTTTTCACTGCTTAAAACTGTAAATTAATACTTTTGCGCGTACCGGTAATAGAAACAAAAATTGACTTTTATTTTCACCCCAAATACCTGCCTCTGACTGGGGCACAGCATTCCCTTGCTGTTGCAGAGTCTGAGTTCTGATTCCAAGGGTGTGCGGACACATTGGAGACTGGCGATCTAGAGTCTAGACTACTATAGATGTTCAATATTATTGCCTGGATTAAACACTTTAGGGCACATCTAAGGGTATGCGAATCCAATATTTAATTTCGAATCCGAATCTCGAATACTAAAAGATTTGATTCGGATTCGATAATGTGGAAGCTTCGCACACCCCTAGGCACCAGTCAGTTTCTCTTTCTATTACTGTCTGCGTGCGTTCTGATCTCGGGTGTTGGGGAGAAATCGTAGGTTGATTTGCGGTTGGCTTTTCGAAGTGAGCATTTAATCTAATCACAAATAAAATTATTGAACGTTGAAACTATTCAGCCGCACTTGGTTCAGCTCGGATTACAGAAGAACTCGAAGGTTTGCGATTTGTTCTTTATTCTATCTGAACCTCGTGGAAGAATGGAATCGGTTGTCATGAAATTCATTCAAACAATTAAACGTGCACAAATAATGATAATTATTAATGGGGTTGGGATTCAATTATAAATTCGATTAATAATTGTCAAATTGATGTCAAACCAATAATTTTGACGCCACATTGGAAAAAGATTCAACAACATTTTTTTTTTAAATTGGCATTATTTTTTATTAAAATATATTTTTTACCCATTTTTAATGTACACATAGGTAATGTAGGATGCAAAAAGTAAAATTTATGGTTTTTACTTTTTACATGGTTTAAAATCAGTTTTACTAATAATAAAAAAAGATGATTGCAAATCAATGTCGAATCAAATAATCTATGTCAAGTCCCAACCCAAATTATTTATTAGTTTGAGAATGGTGAGAAAGAATTGTTTTCATTATAGTCCTTTGCATAATGGGAATGTGGGTATAAAATTTGGGGCAAAGGTTGACCTATATCACTAGAAAGGTCTTGAAGAGCCGATTTCGAATATCCATGATAGACCAGCGGCAGCGGCAGCTTTCTACCCAAAATTCAAGGTTAAGGGTCAAATTAACACTATTTTGATAAATTAATTTTTCATTGTTGCGATTATTTTCTTTTTTCTTTCAATAGATTTAAGAATAAGATACATTTTCAAAAATCATGAAATATAGTAAAATTTAATATTTGATCTTTTATGACCCAAAATTAGGACACAATTGCCAATTTTGTACAATATTGCATTTTCTTCTACATTTTGGTGACGTTTCATGTTCACATCAATTTTTATCACATGCAATAGTATCACACACATGTATTTGGGTGTAAGATCTGATTAAAAGCATGGCCAAGGTCATTGGGTCAGTCGTGGAAAGGTCAAATATGCATGAAAATGTCGAAAATATCGAGTGGGTACTCTAAAGAAAGGAATTTTCAGTTAGATTGCTACGACAAATGTGATATTGTTTGAAAATAGTAATATATCAACGTTAACCTTCAAACTAGATAGTTTTAAAACTTGACATTTGAACTTTTATGACCCAAAATTTGGTAACGAAGTTGTTAATTAAAAAATGTTACAATTTCTCAGATGTTTTGCTTACTATTCATGTTCACATTCATTTTTATGAATCTCACACATGTCTTTTGGTGTGTGCTCGATCATAAGCATTGCCAAGATTAATAGTAATGACAACGGCCAGAGTAGAAGAAATCACATGATTCACTAATATTTTATGCATTAAGAAGCTGTCCCAGAGCGCACGCATAAGGACCCCAAATAAGCCATCCATGTTAGTAGCTTTCAAGTTCCCACTGACACCACTCTGATAGTTGCCGTATTGACCTGCGTAATACAGCTCGGCATTGAAACAGTACACGATAGAGCTGCTTGATTAGATTAAAGATGCGATGCGTCATCAATATTTGTGCGTACACCAATGTCCGGGGTATCAACAAAGATCTGGTCGAGATCATTGTTACTGCTTGTTACCAACTTGAGGTCCTCGTTGGCCTACAGGATTTAGTTGTGAAGCAATGTAGACGTAAAGTTAATAATTCGAATTCCTTTCCGAGTCCGTGGAGATTTAGCCATCACTATCCGAATCATCAAAACTTTCATCACCGCTCTCCTCATTTGGTTGAAAATTTGTGCAATCTTTTAATTTACAAGCGTTTGTGCAAGTAAGTTTGTTTGTGAGACACTCACAGTTCGGCAGCACGCAGACTCTTGGACAATTGCATGCCAACAGTTCCATCACTGCCAATGGTGCTGGACGTCCTACCATCCACTCCACTGTAAGATCACCATCCTCATTCCTCCTCCATCCGTGGGATGTTGGATCGGGAACGGATGGACGTGGTTCGAGACATCTGTACCAAACTGCAGCTTGATAATTTGCCCTCGAAACGTGTGCAGACAAACAGTCTTGGCAAGGTGGTAAACGCTCAGAGTCAACTTCACCACACTTACTTCTGAACAGTTCGTAGCGGAGCTGATTTACGCTAGTTATGTTAGTCGTTAACGCGTAAAGTTTGCAGACAAATGCTTCGATTTTGTTTAGGAGTTCTTGTCTAAGTGTCCAATCATGGCCCAGTTGACTTAAATGTTCACTAAAGTCAATGTTTCTTGCGAAGCGTTTTAAGAGCCAGCTTTTTTCCACGACCAGTAAATGAACTGACAGTGTCACAGCCTGTCAAAGCATGGAGTCCCGGCAGAGCTCTGCACATATCTCGTCCAAGAGAGCTCGCAATTTTGGTAACATCAGTATAATGTGTTCTGTTCTTTGTCCCTCTCTTTAAGAACATGGCGATATCAATCTCAAACGAAGCCCAGAGACATAAAACTAGCACGTCCGTGTCAGAAGATGTAATGCTTGCTGACTTGTAGCCTTGTAGTGATGCATGTTTAGCATAGCAGCATTCGAGTGTCGGCTTCTTCTTGTGAAGAATTTAGTTCCGGACAAGGTTGCCAGCTGATGGAGGCTATCTCCACGCAAGACTCTTCACAAGTAACGTATAGGACTCTGGCACCAAGTTTCTGTCTCTTCTCCTCGGATTTCCAATCTTCAGAAACAAAATCGATTAGCTTGCTTTTATTATGAGAGCTTTGGAGAAATCCTCTCCAGTCACGAATGCTGTGCCCAGCGGTGACATCTTGAACTTCGAGAATTTGGGTGTTACTCCTCCGAAGTCGTTCCAAGTTTTTGATTGAAGACTCTCTATAAACATCAAAGACAATGTCGATGCGGGTGCAACCCTCTGCTTCTCGAAACGCTGATGCCAGCAGAGTGGTGGAAATCTGTCCAAATGTCCTGTTATTTTGGTTCAAATTTTGTACCAAGCTCATTCCGTCGATAATGCACATTTTTGGTGATTCCATGGTCTCGGCAAACAGCACGTTCTTCTCAAGTTCGATTCCCAAAGCTGATTTGTTAGTCTTTCTAACTGTACCATCCGGAGAGGCCAAAGAAAATGGGAGGGGACCCAAAGGGTGTGCGAGAACATCTTCCATTTTCAGTTTACGACATTCAGCGATCATCAACATCCTCCCGAAAAGTTTCTTGTCTGCTTTTATGATTACTTCTCTGCCAGCTTTGGAAGTTTTTAGCTTAGTTCGCATCGTAGAAAACGTACCCAAAGACTGTCGGGGAATCGGCTGATAGAATGATTGAGGTAATGAATTTTCTTCTAGTCGCGTTTCCTTGAATGATTTGTATGCAATCTCGCCTTTCTCCTTGGCTATCAGTAGATCTGTTATTACCTTTGGTGACGCCTTCGTGACTGTCCGTTGTCATTACAATTAATCTTGGCAATGCTTATGATCGAGCACACACCAAAAGACATGTGTGAGATACTAATGTATTTCATAAAAATGAATGTGAACATGAATAGTAAGCAAAACATCTGAGAAATTGTAACATTTTTTAATTAACAACTTCGTTACCAAATTTTGGGTCATAAAAGTTCAAATGTCAAGTTTTAAACTATCTAGTTTGAAGGTTTACGTTGATATATTACTATTTTAAACAATATCACATTTGTCGTAGCAATCTAACTGAAAATTCCTTTCTTTAGAGTACCCACTCGATATTTTCGACATTTTCATGCATATTTGACCTTTCCACGACTGACCCAATGACCTTGGCCATGCTTTTAATCAGATCTTACACCCAAATACATGTGTGTGATACTATTGCATGTGATAAAATTGATGTGAACATGAAACGTCACCAAAATGTAGAAGAAAATGCAATATTGTACAAAATTGGCAATTGTGTCCTAATTTTGGGTCATAAAAGGTCAAATATTAAATTTTACTATATTTCATGATTTTTGACAATGTATCTATTCTTAAATCTATTAAAAAAAAAACAAAAAATCACAACAATGAAAAATTAATTTATCAAAATAGTGTTAATTTGACCCTTAACCTTGAATTTTGGGTAGAAAGCTGCCGCTGCCGCTGGTCTATCATGGATATTCGAAATCGGCTCTTCAAGACCTTTCTAGTGATATAGGTCAACCTTTGCCCCAAATTTTATACCCACATTCCCATTATGCAAAGGACTATTAGGCTGGTGTGAATAATGATGAAAACACAAGATAGTAATTTTTATCAACAAATGTAGAATATTTTGCAAAGCAAGTCATTGTTTTGTTTATATTTGTTACAAAAACTGTATAATTGAACTCGATCTTTAAAATTAATATTGAACATAATGAGAGGATTGTAGGAGGATAGAAAGAAGTAGAAAAATTTGGTTGCTTAACCCAAGCTGACCCTGCCATAAGCAGGAAACAGAGGTGGATAATGAGGGGATGGGTTTGAGTAGCTGGACCAGTCAACTGTAATTTAACTAATTTTATATAATAATGTTGTTCTTAATTAGATAATTTATTTGAATGGATTAATTTAGTATTTGCGCATGTTATACGTGCTGCAAAACAGTGAGATTCACTTGCAAATCTACTAAATTAATATTTGAAGACAATAGACGATTTTCAAAATCACCAGCGCCCTCTATATCGCGCCCGCAAAGCATTATGGGAGAAAGGTCATTTACACGCTAAATGCCATATGCTCGGGTGTGTGGAGAACTGCGTTTCCAACAATGGCAGTGCAGTCAGCCACAATCCCAATCATATGGCATTTAGCATGTGAATGCACCTTTCTCCCATAATGCTTTGCAACGGATCGCGCATGCGCAGTTAATTCTGAAAATGGTCTGTTGGAAATCTGGTGCACGTGACATGGAGAAAAGTATTTTTGAGCTGGGAACCTTTCTTGTATTGGCAAAAATATATTTTTGCTATGAATAGATTTCAACAGTATTTCGGCGACTTTTATTTATTGACAGGTTGACATAACAAGAGTATACAAACACTCCGCCCTCAGTTTAACCAAACTAGCAAAACAAAAACATTGAGCTACGTCTGAACAGAATATAATAGGGAATATTCCACTTTCTATTTTCTATTTTATTTTAATTCTTATATACCTATGTCTTAAAAGTAACTGCACTTTTTTTATTTAAAAAAATATATTTTGTGTAATTTAAACACGAAGTAAACGAACGAACGCCAAAAACGAGCTTGCGCCATCTTTGGACGGTACTACGTCATAACTGTGTTGAGTCAAGGCCAATTAGAAACTAAATGTACGTATATTTGGATGAGCGTAGCGAGCGAAGCGAAGATTCCATTCTACTACACTGGAGAAAAAAATCCGGAATGTTTTTTTTTTTTTTTTTTTTTTTTCTTTTGTATTTTTGTCTGTTTGTCCACACGATTCCGGCTAAACCGATACTCCGATTGCGATGAAATTTTATGGAGGCCTTCGAAATCTCTGAACTTAGAACTGCCACGTTTTTGAGCGCAATCGGAAAATTTTTTCTCATGAAAATCGCAATTTTACGATTTTTTTCCGATTTTTAAAAAGTTCTTCGACTTATAACACCTACATGCTTTATCCGATTTTAATGATTTTTGCACAGAACCTTTATTTTATGAATTAAGATATTCTTGTGAAATTTGAGCGCAATTGAAAAAATATTTATCATAAAAATCGAAATTTTACAGGTTTTTTCTTTTTTTAAACAATTCTTTGGCTTAAAACACCTACATGCTTTATCCGATTGTAATGATTTTTTCGCAGAACCATAATTTCATGAATTAATATATTATTGTAAAATTTGAGCGCAATCGAGAATTTATTTCTTATAAAAATCGCAATTTTACGATTTTTTTTAACAATTACGATTAATTAAAAACAATTAAAAAAATTAAGTTAATTTTTAATTTAATTTAATTTAATTAAAAAAAATTTCAACTTAGTAATGATTTTGCCACAGAACAACAGAAAATTCGCATAACACATGGCAGCTTAATGCACCAATTACGCTCATCCAACAACGCGGCGGGACTTAAGCGTTTTCCTAGTTGTACATATTTACATACAGACGGCGGTGCTCGCCCATCCGCTCAACAACAAACACAACTCCACAGCCACTTAAACGATGTACATTTTCACCGTCTTTTGTTTTTCTTTTTTCGTATGTGACAGGAGATTTCGCGAGATCATTGTGATAAAGAATTACGAGCATTTTGTCTTGAATTTTTGCACAGCCTAGGACGATCATGCTATTCTTTATCTACAATAGGCTTTAATTAGTCATCAAAGTAAGGTTTTTGTGCGGGATGTGTGTCAGAACATTGACGTGCAGGCCTAGGGTTGGCAAACTAAGCCAAGGGCTTGTCAAGTGAGTAATTTTAGTATTCACATACCAAGGCCTATATCCTACAGGAACGATTGGCCTAGACTGTTGTATTATAAATAATTTTCTACGCCTAGGCCTAGACCTAGGACTGTTTCAGTTTTGTTTTTTGATTGCAATGTCAACTTTTCTCGTTTTCTGGCTAGGCGTTTAATGTAAAATGTCCGCCATCTGTTTACATTGCTGTAGGCTACGCTAACGCCGCTTTATTTAAAACACCGACGTCTGGATGTATGTATGTATGTGTATCCAGACGGCGTTGGTTCAACACAGTTCTGACGTCATAGCCGTTTTTGCCGCTCTTAGAATATTTTAAAAAATGCTGTTTTTAAAACGGCTTTAAATTATTGGATTATTATTTCACGGAAAAACAAAGTACATATTTGTAATCGGAACGAAATACTTCATCTAAAAAATCTATTTGTACAGTATTTGACGGAAGTGGAATATTCCCTATTACGTAAAACACTTCCCAACAGACTAGGAATTTGCTCTGTGTGTGTGTGCAAAATCCGAACTTGAAACTTAAAAAAAAAAATTGAGTTAAAAAAAGTTAGATCTACACATTTTTTTAAAACTAGTTATTCCTATTTGTAGTGGTGGGTGGGTGGGTGCCTATAATTTGAGATACTATTCAAAAAAGGTTCTCGATTTCCGGGTTAACTTTCTTAGCGTATACCTTTCGTCTAACTGGCGGTGCTTATAGTACAAAGGCAGACCTTGGTAGGCGGTGGAGCGAGGGTCTCACCAAAGACCTCAGATAAACAACCTTCATTATATCTGAGCTCTTTGGTTGGACCTAGAGCCACGTAGCTGTTAACCAACCCCTAGCCTAGCGCATTCACTCTGCATCTCTGAACTTTGCGACCACAAAAGTTACGGTCAGGAAATCACCTAAAGATTATGTGGCACAGTGGTGCATGCCAACATTTAAAAACAATTTACGCGTATAGAACTCTTCAGATGTGTGAAATTTAAATTTATCATCAATTAATTACCGTATTGTGCCGATTATAGGCCAAACCTGAATATAAACCGACCCCCTAACCTTTCTTGTTGAATGATAAAGACATGCCTATGTATATGCATATTGCTTATATAAGCTGGAAAGGAACATTAAGACTTAAAATAATCCCAAAAAAGTAGGCTTATATTCAGAACAGGTACAGTATCTCATGAGTCATGTCGTGCTTTAGAGATCCTTTATTTGGGGAACGTGCAATTCGAAAATATTTTAAAATTAAAATTTTGACTCTGGGAATAGACGGTTACGTAAAGTCTCTGCGCATGCCCGAACTCTGCAAGGAATTCTGGGTTGTGTGTTGCAAGCACAGCCAACTAAATGTTACATTTTCAACAGAAGCCGGCAATCATTGTTTACATCTTGAAGAAAACACAGCCCTCTGTTCAGAGGTTTTTATAAAGTTCAGAGCAACACGATTCCCAGCATGCAATGTGGACACAGAGTGCGTTGATGGTTAAGAAATCGTCTATTAAACCTGTTGTATGGTGCAATATTGGTGCCCTTGCATTCGCATTAGTGACTGAGGTAAACCTCGGAAAAATCCTTCAGTCTGGATTGCCGGTCTCGGCGGGATTCGAATCCGTGACCTCCCGAATAAGAGTCAAGATAGGATCGTGATTCCATTGATTATCGTGTGGATCTCTTGCTAGCAACCTACATATCTGATTTGACTTTCTCGGTAAAATGCTGGCCCGGCGGTCACTATACAAACATCCACCCGCAGTGTGTTATACTCTTGTCGCGTCAAGACGTCGTTAAACTTTGCCTTTCTTCATTTAAGTTTAGTTTGACATCAATCACTTCATAAATCTTAGGGATTCATAACTCGATGCTTTCGAGACGTTCAAAAATAAAATATATTCACCGCGTGACTAAACACTGCAGCAAATTTGCCATCTTCTAGAGATTGAACTTCATTTGTGGAGAACTAAAGCCTAAATTAGACTGTTCAATGTTTTGTTTAAGATTGGTTGAATTCAAGAACAAAATACCGTATTGGACCGAATATACGGTAGCACGATCTCAAATATAACATGACCCCAAATTTTTTGGAATCATTTCAAGAAAAAATCGGAAATCATAGAAAATTAAAGTGTACAAGTAACATTTTTTATTTACAATACAATGATTAATGAATGAATAGTAGGGCTGTGCGAGTACTCGAATATTCGAGTACGAGTCGAGTTTACGGCAGTTCGAACAAATTCGAGTTTCATTTATTTTGAACTCGAATATTCGAACGTCGGTAAAAACAGCATTTTCATTTACCGACCCGTCAAAAGTTACGTGTTTCTTCCGTTAGATAGCAGCATACGCGGCAAAGTTCGTGATACACGATAGTCGAACTCCTTCTGACGTGAAACTCGTTATGATTGGCCGGCTGAACTTTGCGAGATCCAATTGGAGCTAGTCATACGTCACATGCGAGCGTTGATTGGCTGTTTTTGTGAAATAATTCACGTCTACCGTGTATCACCACTTTTGTGTCCGAGATGTATGTTGACAACAAAAATGACCACGATTCACGAGGCGAGAGCAGAGCACCAGATGATTCGTAAAAATTTGCGGCGGACTAGGCTAGGCTTAGGCGTAATTTCTTCTCTAAAGCATAGGCCTAGCATAAAATACAATTTTGAAATATTCATGAGATGGAACACTTGTCACAATGCAGGTAAACATTCAAACAACACTGCGTGACAGTACCATTGACAACAGGTAGGGCCTAGTAGCACAGTACAATTGCTAGTAGGCCTAGCCTAGCCTAATTCCAGGATTTCTTCTGGTCAAGATTAGGCCTAGTATATTTTACCGATCTTAGGCCCTAGCTAGGCTTACAAACTCACATTGCCATACCAAAATGCACCCAGCACTAGACCTAGCCTATGGCACCCTTCAAACCAAGGTTAGTTGTAGGCCTAGCTAGGCCCTAGGTCTCCATAACCAAAAATATTTAACCCAGAAGGTAGGCCTAGGCCTAGGCTTTAAAACTGAAGAATTTGTTTGATAGGCCTAGTAGAAAGTCTGAAATAAAGAATACATTTTCTCAATTTGGAAATAAACTCGATTTAAATATAAATAAAATAAATATCTATAAAATAAAATAAAAAAATAATTAGGCCCATCATCATTATAAATTAATTTTTAAATGAACTCGAATTGAACTCGAATTGAACTCGAAAACCGAACATTTGACTGAACTCGAACTCGTACTCGACTCGAATTGAAATCTCCCGTTCGCACAGCCCTAATGAATAGCCTAAAATTTTACTCGTACAACATAACATTTTGAACAATGTTAGGGCCTAGTCCTATGTTTTTTAACAGTATAGGGCTAAGCACAAGCTTACATAGGCCAACCACAGTTCACCAGTCTGATTTAGGATTGAACAAAATTGGAATCGATCTTCAAATGCAAGAGTGCGGAAATTTGAGATTGTATTTTCGGAGAAAAACATTGTGCTATATTCGGTCGGATACGTATGATCATTGAGCATTGATCTGTGTGTGGGTGGTATTGTTGTATTTTATTATATTTGCACATGTTTTGTTTGTGTTTTGTCCTTGAATTCAAAGAATATTGAACGAAACATTGAACCTTTCAATTCAGGCATTAGACACTCTAGCTTTCACAAGGTCGGTGCTCACAACTTCCTAAGGTATAGGTTTAACAAGATAAAATACTATTTCATCTCGCTAGCTCTTGGACGATAAACCCAGCCAATGAGAAGCGATCTCTCATATATCCGGCCAATGGTGGCGTGCGTACTAGAAACGTTGTACAAAAACATTTCTCAGACCAAACCTGAGGAAAGTATGTGGATCGGCCTTGATTAGAAGGGCGCACAGACATTGGCTGAGCGGGTCAGTATCTAGCTGGCGGTGGATTGAATCCAAAGAACTTAGTACTATGTATATCAAGCAGGCCTTGCAATACTCTGCAACATCTCAATCATACGATGTCACATGCTTTAAGTTGTATGTCTCTTGTTTAATATTCTAGCCACCAGTGTTTTTAAGGTACAATACTTTACTTTTCCATAGCAAAGACTAATCAACGATTCAATCGTGTACAAAATGGCCGTACGCAAATCCTGTGAGTACGTGCAACCATGAAATAAATGTAGGCCCATCAGTTTATGTTAAATGATGGTGGGCATATTCTAGCAAATATTGTAAATAATTTAAAATAGAGTGTACATGTATCTATAGATTTGTCTACATGATTAGACCTAAATATATGTCATTTTTTACTCAATTTTGTATTTAAGTAATTATTTATTTTCCTGTAAAATATCTGCACTCGTTCAGTGAGCAATGCCCTGTTTAGCTTAGCAGTTCTTACGTACTTTTTGTGTTATTATCAATTATTGTTATTATTAAGCGAGCGAAGCGAGCGTTTCCATTTGACTCTGCCGGAAAAATTTGTCACTCGTTTTGTTTTGTTTTTTTTTTTGTTTGTATGTCTCGCCATAACGTTCGAACGGAGGCTCGGATCGAGTTGAAATTTTGACCATCCGCAAGCTTTGTTCTCGATTGAATGCCATTAGTTTGTGGCAAAATCGTTCAAAAAGTTAAAAAGTTACATTAAAGTTAATCGAAAGTTTTTTTTTCAAACTAACCGGCGACAAAATCTGAGATAGCCAAATCATTTAGAATGTCCGTCCGGTCACGAATATGTTAATTTTAGTTTGATCCGATAAGTAGTGTAGATGGAAATTACATTATAACAAAAGTAACGTTGCCATGGCAACGAAAAGACGCGCGAAGTTTCTAATGCACTGCCACCTAGAAGTAATCAAAATACTTTCGAGGAAGCAGTCTATTATTTGTCACCAAAGAGTTTAAATATTTTTCCCAATGAGTCAAGGTCCTCTAGATGGCGGTGGATTTTATCCACAAAGTAAAGATTTACATACGGGTTTACCCAAATACCTTGGCAATAATAAATAATATCGGAAACATGGCCCTGTGGACAGCGAACGTCGCAAATTTTAAAATTTAAAAAAATGTGCATTGTGGGTCTAGCTATAGCACGTGCTCGCTTATCAACGCGTCCAACTGAGCGTTTCCTAGTTATTGTATTATAGCAATTGTCTAAAGGTTTAAACCCAGAACCTCGGGCTTTACGTACATTCACAATATACAGCAATTTAGTAATGGTTTGTCTTGGGCCCCGATAGCTCAGTTGGCAGGGCATCGGTACGAAAGCCGGAGGTTCTGGGTTCGATCCCCAGTCAGGGCAAACTTTTCCGACAATTGCTATCATTCAATAGCTATGCCCTCAAAGCGGGCTTATGCTTAAAAACCTTGTAGACCTAGGTATTTATTATTATTATTATATTATTATTGGTTCGGACATGTCAAAAGGATGGAAGGAGCGAGATTACTGAGAAGGATGATGGAATTGGAAATACCAGGAGTGCGTTCCGTTACCTGCTGGACGTACTGCCAGCTTTACTGGACCCGTTCCGTTAACTGCTGTCAGCAGTGTGCTGAGCGTCCCGTAAATTGCTGGCCCAGCGCCTTCAGTAACTGGAAGTGCTGGAGGTTTCTCGCTCAGTATCGCCAAGTAAACCAGCTAGTGTCATGGCGGCGTTGAAATGTCAAGTTTGCTTCCAAAGTTAATAAATTGCTTTATTTGTTCAGAAAAAATGAGATATTTGATATTGTACTGGAATAAAAATGACGATAATAATTCGGAATGTGCTAAGAATATTTATTTGCGAGCTTTAACTTCTTTTTTAATTCATAGCTTGCAATTAATGGGTCAATGACTTTAGGCCTAGGCCTAGGCTAGATGACGGCTTTAAATATTCCGCCTAGAGAATAATTTATTTGTTAAATCCATAACCGAGAATAAACGTGAAATCTTTTCATTTCTCTTCAAGTTTACCCTAAATAATTAATATCATGTTTAAAATTGACTGCACGATTATTTTTCTGACAGCTGCAGTGTTTGTGCTGGATGCTTTTACTGGGAACCATTCCGTTTTCTAGGCCTACTGACCGCGCAGGCTAGCACTGGTGTTCACTGTGCTCCCAGTAGAGCCAGCAGTTATCGGAACGCACTCCAGGTAGGAGACCAAGGGGCAAACCACGACAACAATGGCAGAATAGTGTGAGAAAAGATGTAGAACAGCATGGAGGAGACTGATATGTGGTGGAAGAAAAAGAGTGGTGGCAGGACAGAAGAAGATCGAGAAGCCTGTCTTGAATGCCGACCTAACGCAGAGCTGGACGTGGCAACAGATAATGATGATGATTATTACTATTATAATTAGGGTTGCCAACCGTCCGGAATTTCTTCGGACAGTCCTGATTTTGATGCCTTTGTCCGGAAAGAGGAATTGCCTCATTCCGGACGGCACTTTGTCCGGAATTTGTGAAAAAGTCATATTTGTACTACATTTTATTGAATTTTAGAGTATTGCAGTGAATTAGTGTTTTTTCTCTCTAAAGTTGGTACATCAGTTGGTTTGGTAATTTGGAATAAAAGTTAGTTTCTTTCATGTAGCTGCCATTCCGTAGTCCTACTCCTAGCTAGTCGTGCTCGTGACTGCCCTGTCCCACTACCCCTCCTCAACCCCTTTGTATTGTATGCGCACTTGGCGAGGCGCAGGCGCTACTTGAAATCCGCCGGCCAAGGCCAACGTAACTCAATCAGCACTGGCGTGCAAGCATTGACACATGAGATTTCAGTTTAGTATTAGTCCGTTTGTTTAGCGACCGTGGCCAGACGTGTCGGCACTTAACGTACAGTGAGCGATTTTCCTGTGTTTTCTGTCGGATTGTTGCATCGTGAAATGGAACTGGTAGGCAATTTGCCTCCCAAAAAGAAGAATTTAAAACTTGGATATATCCAAGTCATTGAATCTTTAAATTACGTATCCGGCTGTTTTGAAGGTTAAAAGGGTACAAAACATTTTCGCCTCCGGCGGCTGGGGCTTCGCCCCAGACCCCTTGTGTGCCCACTAAAATTGAAGCTTTGTCCGGAATTCTAGTTGACCCAAGTTGGTAACCCTAATTATAATTATTATCTTTTATTTCCAATATAATGTTAGGACCAGGTACATTTTGAGAACTATACACATTGCTGGCAGCAAGACTAGAGCATCTTAATCAAAAAGATTAAGCACCAGCTAACCAGACCAGGTAAGCAGTATGTACACATCCAGGGTTCAATATTAACGCTCACCCAAGGCCAGTGAAACTTTGCTCGGGCTAGTAAAAATCTCATTTCACTAGCCCGGCAGGCAAGTACTTTTTCCAGAGTTCCCTATATATTTCTCTACAATAACCTGACGAGTTTCCAGTAGTTGTGCGCTACCTAGTATGGAAAATCGTACGTCCTATGAGAAATATTTCTTCAAACGTCTCTTAAAATCATAACATATATAATTTGTTTTGTGGTTATAAACTAGGGATGACGACGATTAATCGTTAACCGATTAGTTTTTGTAACCAGTTACACGGGCAATAACCGATTATTTAAACAGCAATATTATGTGGCTATTGTATACATTTGTATTTGCAGCGCTGTCTCCCACCCCTCTGTTCGGGCCACGAGTCGCCGCTACTGGTCGCTACGTTGCACGAGAGTTGTTTCTCTGTTGGCAACATCGTGACGTCAGCCGCCACTCGTCTGCCTGGAGGAGAGCATGCACAGAGCCTGTGCGCAGCCGTCGCTCGCTGTCTCGCTCCACTGGAATGTTTTTATCGCTGTCACGCCGATCGGCCCTATTTACGAGATATTTATGAATTTTTTACTGTCAGAGAATTCATTATTAGTCTTTGTAGTTCACGTCTCTATGAAAGTTGTTGGTAACATTTGCTGTTGTTCATTCCGAAGCAAATAATTTGATCTATAGTTTCTTTGTCTACGCGCTAGGTCTAGGCCTAAAGTTTATAGGCTCACAGCTTGCTCCCAGCTGTTTGGACGTGGATGAGGATGTCGGCTGATACGCGCTGGTGACGCCTGCGATGGGCGGAGCTGGGCGTGACTGAGATTCTACTGCAGTGCTAGTTGGCCCGCTAGAGCACTCGCGCTCGTAATTCATGATTTTAAGCGCTTTTTCTTAATTAACCGATTAAAAAAAACGGTTTTTACAACCGGTTAACTAAAACCGTAATCAATGTCATTCCTATTATAAACGTTCCCATAAAGTTTCTAAATATGCAAACAAAATATAAATTGCTCAATTTAGGTTAATATTATTAATATAATGGTAACGGTCACTCCCTAGTCCCCCCCCCCCCCCCCCCCCCCCTGACACACATCAAACCCGGCAAATATTGTGACTTTTAAAGCATTCACGTATATGATCTGATTATTTTACATCAATATTACCTATTTAATTGCGGGCTAGTAAAAATGCTCTGGGGCTAGAGGATTATCGTTGCCATTAGCCCAAATATCTAGTGGCAAAAAAAAATTTTTTTCCCCCTGTACACACCTATGTAAGCTTTAAGAGTCAACCTATTTCAAACTTTTTTGGGGAACTTTTCCTGATTCCAATTGTCATCCGATCGATATGCAATTTCACGTAATTATTGTCTAGCAATGATAATGGTCACTCTTTTATAGTCAAAGATTACTCAACATTATTGATTGCGCATTAAGCACAAAATGGCACAAATAAATTCCTAAACTTACCAATTTTGATGATTTTACAAAATTCAAAATTCCAAATCCTAAAAATCCACTTAACCCTTTATAGGACAGTGAGATACATATTTCCACCACTTTTCAAAAGCTACACAGTTATATCTTGCAGTTTTTCATACTTTAAACTGGTAAAAAGCTGCTTTGTTTTGTTTGGAATTGGTAGAATTTTTCCTCACTAAATTCTAATGATAAGAACAATTTTTGTAATGATTTAAAAATCAAATTGTGTATGAAAACACAAAATTACACAAATTTCCGGGATGTCCAGGCTATTTTGTTTGCCTGTAGAAGATTCAATTTGATCATTAAAAAAAAAAACGTGTACAATTGCAAAAAAAAATCTAATTTTTTAACATAAACTCAAATTTTGATTTTTTACCCCTACTTTGATGCCAATTTGGAACCTAAAATCTGCATATTTTTCCTAGAAGATCGAGGGAAAAAATATTAAAAAAACATAAAATTCATTTAAAAAATCACAAATTTCAAATTGTTAAAGGGCCATTCACAACCAACTTAGTAGCTAACTTATTTGCTCACTTAAAGGTTTGTCTTATGGAAAACAACATGTCTGTTCATGACAAAACTTAGCCTTTAACTTACACTTATCAGCAGCAGAAAGTTTGCAAACTCCAAACTTTAACTTAGCAGCTAACTTAACATTAAGAATGAACCAATCAGAGAGTGACTCGAGCCGACAATTTGGCATTGGCAACAAGCATTGGCTCGTTGGTCTTGTTGTTAGCGTATCTGCTTCCTATGCAGAAGGTCCAGGGTTCGAATCCCGTCATCAGTTAGTGTCTTAGGAGTTTGTAAACGGTGACTTTGGAGCCGTCCTAGCAACGAAGCACATAATAAATTCAGAGTTGTTCTGAATCGGCCTTGTTGATTCTGGCGTCGATACGCGGGTGTTCGCACTGTCCTTACCACTGATTGCTATATTTCCTATTAAAAATATCGATCTTTGGTTGGTTATCGCTCACTCGTCGATTGCGTCGGGGCCTACAGGGTAGGCTAAGTCGCTTTGATTTACTGTCCCCCACTGAAAATCAGTTATATAACTGAGTGGGTAGACTCTAAATACAATTTATTTATTTATTTATTTTATTAAAGTAAACACTGCAAATCTGTATTGTTGTAATTGATTTAAAAACATCTATCATGAACAGCCACCTAAAGTTAGAGGCTAAGTTAGCTGTTAAGTTAGAGGCCTAAGTTGGTTATGAATGAGCCTTTAGGTAGAAAGCAAAATTTTGGACCCCGGTCTTTTGTACTATAAAGGGGGCATATTGTCACATAATACGAAGTAGGCCTAACTATACGCTGCTTCAGATCGCTTCTCTAGTACACGCGGCGCCTGCAGTTACGGGTCGACAGTGTCTGCATGGAATGTTTTTTCATCTTTGTCACTAGTTTAGTTTTGCTTACTGCTTTTATGTTTCAGTGTAATTTGTTGAATATAAGGCGCCTACCCGGAATGTGGGAGACTCGGGTTTGAACCCCGATCGGGATGGATTTTGTAATTTCTGAACTGTATTAAATATTACAATTCCACCTATGGGAGTGTTTCCCGACTATCCATGTAGAGAAAAATACCCTCACTCATACCTGCGTAAGGTAATGACATTATAAATAATATTTGTTTGGTTAGTTCAACAGCAACAGTTTTTCAATGCTTTATTGTTCCATCCATTTAGTTCTATAATGTAACTATTCAGAAGTTAAATAGGGTCTAGTTGGCTAAGGCGCCTGCCCGGAATATGGGAGACTCTGGTTCGAACCCCGATCGGGATGGATATTGTAATTTCTGAATTGTATTAAATATTAATAACAGTGGTTACATTCATCATTGTCATGGATAATGCTGCAATGCAATGCAAATGACTGCCTGCTGGGCCTCTATTCTATAACTCCGACCGAATTGGATTCGTAAGTTTTTGACGGTAATTGATTCGGTTGTGGTTGGTCGAGGTCGAAAGTAATGTGAATTTTTTCGTTAGTCGATTTTGTTTACGTTTGATTAGAAAAGATGGTGGGAGATAAGCCCTAGCCTTCATGTAAACAAAACCAGATATTAACTTTCTTAAACAAATAACAATAGTATGCTCTGGCAGTATTTAATCTGGCTTGAAGTAAGAAGCGATACATCACTCAGTTTCAATGTTCGAAACAGAAAATAACAATACAATACAACGCAAGTTTAACGGCACAAAATTTGTGTTTCTGTGAGATCAGTGAGTTTGCTCCAGAACGGCCAAACAGAAGGAGCTAAAATTTTTAACAGGCATCCGGTACAAGTTTAGCTGAAATGTGTAGGATGTAATTTAACAAAAAAGTTTTGTTCTTCAAAAACATTTTTACCAAATGATTTTTAGAATGTCTGGTGGTGACCAAGGTGTGCTGAATCTTGCACAACATTCCGCTAGGAGATTTGTAAACCTTGCAATCTTTACTCGCATTTTGTACTGGCCATGTTTCCAATAGTAGGCCTACTTACTGAATATAGAATTCAAAACATATTTTATAATTTTTTAATACAATCTGGGAAAAAAATCTAATCCGACTATTGTTTGAACCCAGTTCTACCACATTCCGGGTATACTAACTACAAACTATTAAAACGCTTAAATCGTTAAGACGAGTGAGCGAGTCGCGTGTTGAGTACCCGGAAACATTTGCATTTAGGTTGATTGATATATAATTATATTTGTATTTTTTATATAATTACCGTATTTTATATTATATTATTTATATATTATATATTGTAGGAATTGGAATGACGTGCTTTTTCTTTCCGGGTTGTTAACCAATGGAACGACCTGCCGCCCGCCCTCAAAGACTGCTCAGTGAGACATTTCCCTTTCCCTGTGCAGGGAGCACTTATGGGAGAACCAACTGCAAATTGTGCTAAATTAGTTAGTTTCACGTGCTTCATTAAGGCTCTTCGCGGCACGAGATTTCCACAGATTTTGAGTGTTTTAGCAAGATATTTGCTAGCGTCGACACCGTTTATTGTTGTAAATTTAACAAACAAGAATAAACAATAAATAAAAAATATGAAATAAGGAATAAACGATAGGGTTTTGAGTTTCGTTGGTAAAAGTGCGCGTCAACTGTAAGATCATAATGCACCACTCTAGCGTATGATGGGCTAAGGAGGAAAGAACCATGCTGGATCCAGCCTCGGGTAGGGGGACGAAATAGAATATTCCCAGTACTCAACAAATGGCTCTCTCACTCTTCTTTCAACAACTTTGGCGTTTTCTCAGTATAATACAGCATGGCTGACGTTTTTACAGATATATGGTGTGTAAAACCATTTATAAATATTCCCAGATATTTAAATTTGAATTAGCGCGGGCTAATTAGCTTTGAAAATATAGAAGGCGGCGCAATATTCGATTCGACTATCGATAGTTGCGGAATTCTGCAGTGTCAACAACGTTTAGGTGTCCAAAGACCGCAGATAAAAAGACATACCAAGACCTTTTGAGTACATTGTAAGATCTTTGACATGTCCCAGTCATCCCCGGTACTGCGAGATTGCGAGTGATGTGTACTCGGGAACGCATGACACACACAGTCACAGCACGTTTTGTATTGGATATTCTTTTATTAAAAGATTGTCTCGTTTATGGCAACAACAAAAAAGCCTCGCAGTAAAGTTCCCAACTTCTGTGTGGCAATTGTATTACGTTATTACGACTCGGCAAGCCGCAAAGAGGAGGAATTTAATCAATTATTTGAGAGTGAGGTTATGTTCCTGCCGATGTCTCGAGGCATACAAGCAATGACAATCTGCTGTAGACGAACGCATAAACGTAAGTAGGCCTAGGCCTATATTAATGATATTAAGGGTGTATCTGAAATGTAATTTCGCCTGCTTGCCTGCTCGGTACTCTTGTAGGCCTAGGCCCTACTTGGCGGGTCCCAACTTTTTAACACGTTTTTTTCGATGAAAAACACTGAATACCTATAACACCTGCAAATGAAGTTTAACTTATAAATAAAGGTTTAAATATTGCACCAACAAGTACAACACCTTTTAACGTCGCTATTTTAAATATAGGCCCCTAAAGGAGTTTCAACGCAAAAGGTTTCGTTTAAAATAGGGGTAGGCCTAGGCCTAGTCCCTAATTATGAACAATTCCGTATTATTGTCAAATTTGAAAAATAACTTTCAAAAATGCTTAACTAAGCATCACTGGTCAACATATTAATGTTTCACAACGGCGCTTACCTTGGAAATGTGTAAAAAGTTGAAAAACATGAACTATAATGCCCGGTTCACATAAAGTCATAAGAAGTCGTATGGTTTAGTCCGTCGTAGTCCTAAGATTTAGCATGGGCAAGGATAGGACTGTCACAAGGTCTAGTCCGTCGTAGCATGTCGTAGTCGTGGTCGTAAGAAGTTGCAAGGTTTTATCTTTCTTACGACTTCTTACGACGAGCGAATCAGAGCTTGAAACGTCACTTACAACCGACCAATGAGATGATACCTACTCGAGTCAGTTGCGCTACTATGTTGAGAGTCAATTAAGAGACTACTTCCGGTTCCCGTTTCTACCAAGGTTTTACGTGGATGATGTCACATCTAAATGCCAAAGACCTTAGACAATAAATGGCGCATCTTTACGCGAAGTTCTTTGTTAAAACCATTGCTTGGGACTGCTTGTGACTATGACTACGACTAGGACTAAACCATACGACTTCTTATGACTTTATGTGAACTGGGCATAAGTGGCGAGGAGTGACGCAGCCTAGGCCTACTGTGCTGAGATGTTGTACTCACTGCAAGTACCTTACAAGTTACAATAACATAATTTAAAAATCCAAAATAGAATCATCACATTTTTGGTGTTACCTATAGTAACAAAAAACCTTCAAACCCGCCTTTAACGTCACTATTTTAAACGAAAGTCATTTTGCGTTGAAAGTCCTTTATATTTAAAATAGCGATGTTAAAGGTTTTGTAGGTTGAGTATTTTAATACAAAAGGTTGGTACTACGTAAAAACAAGATGTTAATGTCCAACATGGCGAACCAACAACAGTGAAATGTCCCGAGTGTTTACGTGTTCAATCTGTGTTCATTTTTCCATATTCCCGCCTACGCGGGTTGGCATTGTAAAGTTTCAACTATAATTGAGGTAATTTGTGGAATTACCAGTGGATTTTTGCTGGGAAAAGTAGGTTAGGGGGTTTGGGGGGGGGGGTTGCGCGAAGCGCCGTGGCGAGGTTAATACACCACTTGGGCATAGGCCTACAGCCTTGCAGTAGGGTTACCATACGACATGTCCTCTTTTTCGTATGCTGTCTATGCGTCCGGGCGGCTTTTTCATAAAAGCGTGAAATGTCCGGGTTTTTGTGTAACTACGGGCGCAGCTACATTTATCACAACAATCAGACCATACGTACACTATTCGATGACGCTGCTGGCACGGCATGGTTAACGTAGTCAGCGGTCAGATACGTACGTGCAAGACATCTCCGACGCTCCGTTCGGGTGGCAGTACAGCCTTGGCCTTGCTCCCTTATTGCCGTGAGGCCGGTCGGCTGTCGCAGTGTCAAGTTTCGCGCTATGTCTAACCGTAAATGTAAGTTTTCTGACAAGCTCGGTGAAAAGTATCCATCTTTTAAGAAAGGTAGATATGACTGGGAAGCCGAGTGTCTTATATATGTAGTAATGGTACTTTCATCTCTATTGCAAACAAAGGAAGTCTAGATTTAGAAGCTCACATAAAAACAACAAAACATGTTAATTGTGTTCAGAGTCCATGCTGTGGCATATTTATTTGTAATGTCCTCTTTTTTGCACCAGCACTTATGGCAACCCTACCTTGCAGGTGACACTATTGTTTTTCCAACTTTTTACACATTTCTAAGGTAAGCGCCGTTTTGAAACGTCAATATGTCGACTAGTGATGCTTAGTTAAGCCTTTTTGAAAGTTATTTTTCAAATTTGACAATAATACAGAATTGTTCATAATTACCAAAATAGGCCTAGGCCTAGCGACGTTAGAAGAAGAATTTGTTATTTTCTTGTCTTTAATGGGGGGCTTTTCCCCCCACCACCACCAGGGCTTTGCCCCTAGACCCCAGCTAGCTAGACCTAGTCTTACATAAGTGAGCAGCCGCACCTACAACAACAATTGACTCGAAAAAAAAAATTGTGTTAAAAAGTTGGGACCCGCCAAGTACAAGAGTTCCGCCTGCTCTATGCTAGCCTGCTTACAGCTCACATACTAGCAGGTTTGGTCATCAGTTACTCGAAGGCGACTAAGGACGTGTCTGAACTATGTTCTCAGTCTCATTCTCAGTCCCATTCTCATTCTCGGTCTCATTAAGAATGAAACCGAGTGCGAGTATGTTGCTTCTGACGTCACCGATGATTGATGACGTCAGAATGAGAATAAGAATAAGCCACGTTTTTCAAGCATTCAGACACGTCCTAAATTGCCCTCAAAAACCATCTCGTAAAAGTGAGGTTATGAAGTAAAAATATGTTTGTAAATCAAAATTAGCTTGCCCACCATTTAATTGTTGCTAATAATAATTAAATATCGTATTGCAAACTATATACAACCAAGAAATTGTACTGAATATCTAGGCCTAGGGGTAAGTGGGGTAAATGAGAACACGGGGTAAATAGGAACAGCCCTAAAATCTACCCCATATGACCTATTTAAAAAAATACAAAAAATATTCCATGTAACCTTTTTATTTTCTCAACAACATATCAAAAAATCAACATAATCTGATGTTAATTTAATAGTTTTCTGATTTTTTTAAAACTACCTACCCTACATTAAAAAGTTGATGTAAGTTTCAGTCAAAAAAACTTCAGGAAAAAAATAATGTCCAAAGAGTAGGCCCTACCCTAAAAAAATATTTTGACATATAAAAAGTTCCCCAGAACTATGACCATGGTTTTACAATTTGTTTGTATTTGCTTATCTTAGTCCATCATGGCTGTTAAGCCCCTGTTCCCATTTACCCCACACCACCTCCAATTGGGGGTAATTAGGAACACTGGTTCGGGGTAATTAGGAACAACTGAACAAGTGGGGTAAAAAAGAACAACACAGTTAACCTATGGGTTATATTTATGGGGTAAATGGGAACGTTTCTCAATCTTCACAACCATCTCTATTTGACCATTGTGGTTGACCAGGTGTTGTGAAAATTGCCATTTAGGCCACTTTTCTGCTTTTTCCTCAACTTTTTCTGACACTTGGAAAAATATCACCTCAGTGAATTATATTCACAAAATTCCCATAAGATTGAGTAGGCCTACGTTCCTTTGTGCGTTCCTAATTACCCCATATTCCCACCGTTGATAAAATTTGATTAGAAAAGTTAAATTCTTCCCCCCTTCCCAATTTTTCCACTTATGTGCAAGGTTGATAAAACACTAAATTAATCTTATCGTCACAAAAACAACTAGGCCTAAGAATATTTTTTTGCCACAAATATGGCGCTCCGCTCCGGTTTTAATATAATCTGACAATGTTTTCTTACATAACATCCACAGTTTTTAACATTTTGACTTAATTTTTTTTTTTATTGAAATCATACATCAGATATGTCTGTTCCTATTTACCCCATTTTGTTTTACCTCACACCAATAAGCTACAATGTTGTCTGTTCCCATTTACCCCAAAATGACGGGGTAAATAGGAACAATACCACTTTTTACATTTAATTTTTTTTCCTAATACATGATTTTAGGAAAAAGACATACAAGTTATTCTCTACACTAACAACAGTGCAAAGAATAATTACAAAAAAAATCATAAAAAAATCAATTGTACAACTTTTTACAGAAAGTCAAAGATGAAAAGTTCTAAAAGTGTTCCTATTTACCCCACTTACCCCTATCTGTTTGAAAACAATCAGTTTTACAAATTATTTCTGTAGCCCCCGCCATCTTGTAAGCAGGCGAAGTAGGCTTGCAAGCATGCACTTTCGGCAACTACGCTCTGGTGCTACATTAGCAGACTAAACACGCCTAGTGTTGGGACTTGAAAATTTTCACGTGAAAATTTCATGAAAAATTTCAATTCATTGAAAATTTTCAAGGGCCATGCATTGAAAATTTTCAAGTTTTTATTTTTATTATGTTGTTTTATTATGCAGTTGCCCAGTTGGTATTTGGTATTTAGAATTTGGCTAGCCTCTTGCACAGCAATAGGCCTAATGCATGCTAGGGCCTAGCCTAGGTCTAGAAGTTTGTCAATGTGGTAGCTAGGTCACATTGCAAATACGAAACCTGCAAATGAAGGTCTAGCTAACTTATTATTTTTTGTAGGTTGTATCTAGCTAGACAATAGTCCGGTTGGGCCATAACCAGATAAAATCCATCTTTAATTAGCACAGCTGAGGGTTAAGTGGAACTTAAATGCCTATGGTAGTGGAATGGAAAGACCAGGACAAACATTACTTTGTTGGTGTGCGGTCTTCGCCTCCGATTAGTCTGTAGGTACCGGGTAACGTATTTGTTTGTTTATTTGTAGTGACTATAATTTAGGCTTTCCCTTAACCACCCGAAACGTTGGGTGTATTTTTTAACATTTTGATATAATATGTTTTATGTTGCTTTTGTTTCCATCATTCATGTTGGATAGGCCTATTTGCAAATTGCAAGAATAAACTTAATCAACAAGATGTTGCTTATATTAGACTTATTCCACCTCAGCCTGAGTTCCACTGTAGGCCTACATCCTTGATAGAAATGTTTTTTTAAAAATTTATACTATGGTAAAATACAGTTCAAATAACAGATTAACAAACCTTGAAAATTTTCAAGATTATTTTTTTTCATGAAAAATCCCATCACTAAACACGCCTACTAGCGACATTTGGACACCAACTACGTGACGTCACTTCCGACTAACAAGTCGACTAGGCAAGCAGACTCGCTCAAAAAGTCGATTTCAGACGCACCCTAAACATGAATCTGGGCTTAGCTTCGTCAGTAGGCCTAGGCCACCACTCCAGAATGTAAGACCTAGCCCAGGCCTTGAAACCTTTCAAGATCCTAGTGTAGCCTACTAGAGCTAGGCCCTATGCCCTAATGGCTACGTCTTTAGGCTCCTAATGCTAATATTCTGTCTTTCTTGTGCCTAATGTAGCCTACAGATCTTTCCGGTAATCTACGCAGTAATAGAGCTAGGCAAACAAAGGAGGCATACACTTGACTCTTTGAGTACCCTACATAATAACTTTGGCACCAAACATGACACCCACGAAGATAATGACCGACTATGAGAGGGCTCTACAGAGAGCTCTACAGCAAGCGTTCCCGGCAGCAGAAGTACACGGGTGTTTCTTTCATTATGGTCAGGTATGCTGAACAATCATGTTGCTAGGAATTATATTTTTTTCTCAATATTTTGTAGGGTCTAATTAGGACCTAAAATGCCAAACGCTAGAATCTGTAGATTCAGTAGGCCTAGGCCTACTTGGGAAGATGAGGCGGCTAAAGCATAGTCAACAAACACTGCGTAACCAGCTGGAAAACTCAGAGAAATTAATTACATTTTTCATTGTAATTTTATTATTGCATTTGTGCAAAACAATAAAGCATGTTATGATTCACTGCACGTGCACTTATATTCTCTCATGGACTCCACTCATAGGCGTGACTCGTGAGCAGAGGTTTTGCATTGGTGTGGGCGGCTGGGACCAAGAATGCTATGTAGGATGTAGACTTTAATCTGGGTTCGGGGGGCGACTATTTTAACTGAAGTTTGATTAAAAATAATATTATTAAATTGACATTCATTAATTAACTATAGTGATTAGGGTGGAGCCGTAAAGTTCTGAGTAAGCTTACGGACGGTAGGCCTACCTATAGGCCTACAAAGAAACACCAACCTAATTAATATCTTACTTTATTAGGCCTAGGCTATAGGCCTAGTAGGTATATTTTTATCTTTTATGACTTTAAAGATATTGTTTCAATAAATCTGCAATTCATTAGCCTCAATAGGCTAAATAATTTTTTTTTATTCATAGGGCCTATTAGTGCTACTTCAATCCCCTTCGTCTACGTGGCAAAATAGTAGGCCTAGAATAGACAACCAAACACAAAAATTGGTAAAAAAAAAAAACGGCAGCCAAGCTCTCCTTCAACAGTCTTCGGCTGTGAATGCTGTGAGATATAGAAGTTGAGCCAAGCTTTTTATTCTTTCTCCCTAGTTTCACTTTGAAAATAAGTAAGATCATTTAGCCTGTTGACGAGCGCCAAGCCAACGATTTTTGTGGTAAAAAAGTAAAATTTTTAAACTCGAAATCATTAAAAAAATGGCTTGCCATTGAATTTGATTCATGGCCAAATTTTTTTTTTATGGTTTCGAGTTTAAAAATTTTACTTTTTTACCACAAAAATCGTTGGCTTGGCGCTCGTCAACAGGCGAAATGATCTTACTTATTTTCAAAGCGAAACTAGGGAGAAAGAATAAAAAGCTTGGCTCAACTTCTATATATCTCACAGCATTCACAGCCGAAGACTTTTGAAGGAGAGCTTGGCTGCCGTTTTTTTTTACAAATTTTTGTGTTTGGTTGGATATTACGTCTTTTTGTTGTTCGTTTGCTATCAAGGTGTGAATGATGGACTTTGAATGATTAAATTTGTAAAGTTCAAAGTTGTTTTTTGACATTTTTGGGCCCACGGTCCCCCCAAAGATACCACTTGTGTTTTAAGCACTAGATATATATAATGGTTAAGAGCATGTTTAATTTCAAGCTTGTACAAATTACTACACCTGAATAATTACGCATTTTGATTTTGATTTTCCCCAGTCCGAATTGCCCGGTTTTGGTTATATGAGGTACATCTGAGTGTGGCCCAAGTTTCAAAGTTCTAAGATGAACCGTTTTCTCAGTAGGCGTATAGCGTATTATTCATAAGAGTACGGAATTACCTACTTTTGATAATTTTGATTTTCTCCGGTACCCGTTACCCAATTTTGCTTTCCATATTCAAAAGTGATAAAGAATGAGAGATATCAAAATGTATTCCACATTTGAAACATCTCAGTTGTAGCGTTTTCTTTAAAGTTCAGATAGGTATGTTTTTTGTCATTTTTGGGCCCATGGGTCATCCCCAAATTTATCCCCTTGTGTTTTGGACGCAAGATATTTATAATGGTTAATAGCATGTTTAATTTCAAGTTTGTACAAATTACCACGCCTTGGTAATTACGCGTTTTGATTATCATCCAAATTTTGATTTTCTCTGGTCCCTGTTACCCGATTTTGGTTTTGAAAGCAAAAGTCAGTGCGTCTGAAGTACATCTAAGTGTGTTCCAAGTTTCATAGTTCTAAGATTTACCGTTTTCTCTGTAGGCTAAATTAATCTCCGCGGAGAACTAGCTAGCCACCAGCCAGCCGAAAGGAATTTGACGATGTTGAGAGCCTTTTTTAACACAGAACGAGTTGTCGGATCGGGTTGATTTTTTTTTTGGTATGTCATGGACCACATACCAGGTCATATACCGAGTTTCAAGATTGTAACTCTTTCGGGGCGGCGTGTGCAGATAGCTGAAAACCCCCCAACTCTGGTAGCTGTATACAGGGCTGGAGTTCGTGTCGCCTAAGCAGTCGCATGCACTTGTCTGCCGGGCGACGACCGTCGCCCTAGATAAAAACATTTACTTTTATAGGCCTAAATAATTTTCAAAAAAAACATTAGTTGGTAGGCCTAGCAAAATTTCATAAAAATGGTTACTTTGAGTTTTGTTCCTGAAATGTAAAATTCTAGTTACTTTTTCACACATGCTCAAAATAAAATCAACAATCATAAGCCAAGTGGAACATCGGGGTACCCCCATAATATTTTGTGTTTTCACAACGTTTTTTTTCTCACAAACACAAACAAACACAAACAAAGTTACAATACCGTATTTTATATTTGCCGTTCTAGCAAATTTGCAAATTATTGTACTTGTCAAACAGTCGGTATTGACCACCTCTTCCTAGGAGGTTCGACCCTTTATTTTTTATTTTTTATTTAACGTCTATTCTATTTAGTTATAAAAACTGATTTAAAAAGGAGGACAACTAAATAAATCTAATTACATAGATGCAGATACAACAATGAACTACATTTAAGTAAATAGGTATTTGAAATAGTAAATTACAACAACAATGCATTAAAACACAACAATTTTGATAACAAATAAAACTTGCTGCACGCTCTCCGTTTCGTAGGAATTTGCCACCCCGAACACTTTTCGACAGATGCCTGGCTCACCTTCCACACATCGTCTAAAATTTAAAACTATTAAACAAAACACTAGCGAGAGAGAGAGAGAGACTGATTAAATAAATAAAATAAATAAATAAATTGTATTTAGAGTCTACCCACTCAACTGATTTTCAGTGGGGGACAGTAAATCAGAAGACGACAAGAACTGAGCCGACGTACGACGAGTGTAGCGATAACAACCAAAATCGATATTTTTATAATAGTAAATATAACAATCAGTGGGTTGGACAGTGCGAACACCCGCGAATCAATGCATAATCAACAAGGCGATTCAGAAACAACTCTGAATTGATTACGTTGCTCGTTGTTAGGCGCGGACGTCCAAAGTCACAGTTTACAAACTCCTAAGACAAGAACTGATGGACTAAAGTCCAAATCAGAAGTTAAAAAACTTCTGACTTTGGCGCGAATCAAACCCTGGACCTTCTCCATTGGAAGCAGATACGCTAACCACAAGACCAACGAGCCACACAAATGTTCTCAAACGATACGCACTCCCGCACACGCTCCACTCCCCAATTGAAATATAGCAATGGAATTATAAAAAAGCAGGTTACAATATGATTATTAATTTTCAAAAGACTAAAAACACGTAGTCTTATCTCTTTTATCTTCACTTTTATTAGGTACATCTAACAACACTTTATGCTCAATTATTAATATGAAATTGCCAACTTGCATGACTTAACTTATTGAACTTTTTTTCCTAAAGGTTCTCGAAGAACTTGTAGCTGGATGAGCGTAGCGAAGATTCCATTTCACTACACTGGAGAAAAAAATCTGGAATGTTTTTTTTTTTGTATTTTTGTGTGTCTGTGAACACGATTCCGGCTAAACCAATACTCCAATTGCGATGAAATTTTATGGAGGTCTATGAAATCTCTGAACGAAGAACTGCACGGAGGGAAAAATCGATCGAAAAATTATTTCTCATGAAAATCGCAATTTTACAATTTTTTTTTATTTTTAAAAATATTCTTCGACTTATAACATCTACATGCTTTATCCGATTGTAATGATTTTTTCACAGAACCTTAATTTTATGAATTAATATATTCGTGAGAAATTTGAGCGCAATCGAAAAATCATTTCTCATGATAATCGCAATTTTACGATTTTTTTTCAATTTTTTACTTTTCTTCGACGAATAAAACCTACATGCTTTATCCGATTGTAATGATTTTTTCACAAAACTTTAATTTTATGAATTAATATATTCGTGTGAAATTTGAGCATAATCGAAAAATTATCTATTACAAAAATCGCAATTTTACGCTTTTTTCGTTTAAAAAAAATTACGCTCATCCATCAACGTGGCGGGACTTAAGCGTTTTCCTAGTTCAATAGCCATGCAAAGTCTGAATGTTGTAGATTCATCCGTTCGTGCACAATCACTGTTTTTGTCAAATTGACGAACCCCCTCATGCACAAAGATATGTGTCGGTAAAGTTGCGGGCGCAAATATTGGCGAAGATGGCGGAATTGTCTCCGGAGATACTGTTTGGAGATCAATGGAAACAAAATGCAATTAAAAACCAGTCCCAAATAACTCGAAAAAATTATTCTAGCACTAATACCTAGAGCATTTCTAGATAGAAAACAGCAATCATTTATTGAATTTTGTGTTTTGGGCAATCAGCAATGTATATAGGCCTATATAGCACTAGGAAAAGATAAACAGTGGTGCGTATCAAATCAAGCAAAGTGAAAACATATCGTCAAATTGAAGGTGACGAGCATGTTTTCATATCTGGAAAGCATTTTACTAGTCTTCCCTCGAATTAGAAAGTTTTTCAAGGTTAGCGGCCGTACGAAGGGGTGACGATATGGCTCTGAAGGTTTGTTGGAAGAGTGTTAGGGGGGGGGGAGGGGTTAACTTGATGGTCAGGTTTGGAGTGGGTTCGGGTGTTAGTTGCTTTAGTGGTGTCCACATCTCTGGTGGCATTATAGGTGGAACCAGATAAGCTGGCGGTCGTCAAGGTCAAGCGAGAGCACGCACGCCAACGTTGACAATTTACACACAACTCACATGAGGTAGGGCCTACCGTATTTGGTCATGTTATCACATAAATCAACATTTTATACGCTGTGAATAAAGTAGTTCCTCACACAGTGAGTATTTTAACGAAATAATGATTTTAAGTAATCATGATTACGAAAGTGGTTTTTTCCCTTGTTGGTAATGGTGTGTCCAAAGTTCCAGCTGTTTATAATGCCTACCTCGCCAGTTGTGATGCCAGTGATTAGGAGCATCAAAATGTCATGATTTTATTCGTACACTTCATAAATACTTTATTTTTAGGATATATTGTGCAAGGCTTGGCTTTAAAACAGTCGTGTTTTTCTTCGAAAGCAGTTTTAGAGACCGTTATTTTATTTACTTTTTGCCGATCCAGTGGCCATAGTGAGTGGGGGACAGTGCTGCGATCCCTCGGCGACCGCCACCTTAACTGGTTCCACCTATATACAGTAGATTTAGTTAATGTTTCTGTATTTTGTCTGAATTGTGTCTCCATCGATATTGTGTATTTTTTTCCGTAAGACAGAGCCGACGACCACCCCGACGACGAACACAATGACGACCACAATGATGACCATCCCGACGACCACAACAACCTCGTTTATTACACCAAACACCTCTACGGCTTCATGACGGTCAAGACGTCGACATCTTGGAAAACTGGCAGATTGAAGGTATGAACATATAATATATATATATAACACCGAGACACGCATGGGACAAAGTTCATAAATTCAACTTTTTACAATCTTGGTGTTTGCTTAAAAAGCCATGTTGAAAATAAAGGAAATTGAAAGAGGCAGCACTTAAAACATTAAAAGACACTTGTAAAAGCCAGCCGAGTACCTATTTTCCTCCTATGTGGATTCCTTTAGTAAATACTAAGAATCCTTTTTGTTTATATCACCTTGATTTTGTCAATTTCCATGTGTGAGAATGTTAAATTTTATCTATCTTGGTCTTTATTTGTTTTGATATAGGGTAGGCCTACTTTTGATAGTATAATTTTTTGTTTTTCATATGAAACCTGGGGACTGAAATTGTTTCAGTAATTTCCAAAACATTGTTTTTTACAATAAAATAAAAAGAGTTATTTCCACTAAAGTGTTTTAAATACTACATAATGTACTCTTCTAACTTTAAAACTAAGATAATTTAATAAGATTACTATTTTTTGTTTTAGCTGCAATTCAACATTCGATATTGATGACATGATCGATCAGAATCCATAACCTCCATTATACGGTATAGAAACACACCCTTTTCTAATTTTTTAACATCTAAGGTAAGAATAATAATAATACCGTATGCGTATAGTACCGAATATAGGCCGACCTTTTTTTCATTATTTAGGTCTCAAAATCCCTCCTCGGCCTGTATGCGAGCATCGGCATTTTGACGCGCTAATTTTAAACACCAAGTTACAGCGCCGTGTGACAAGGAAATACGTACAGTTCACTGCTTCTGTCTGGCGCTGCGCCAACAATACGGCAGGCACGGAGGACGCGACACTATCTCCAGGCCTACTGCAGGCCTACTGATGAGTGAAGTAGGCTATGACGAGAAACAGATAACTGGGCGATATGAAGCGGTCTGCTTGGAGATTGCGTCATAGCGCTACGTCATCACATGCTCCGCGTCAATAGGCCGCGCGGGAAAAAACGACCTTGGTACTGGCTCCGCGGAAACAAACCGCAGGAATAACAGCGCGTAAAATAAAATTATTTCATTAAAAATCCCTTTTTTAATTTCGATGGCCAAAGTTAGGGGGTCGGCCTTTTTTTGGTGCTACAGTAATAATAATAATATATATATATATATATATTTTTTTTTTACTACAATTCAGAAATTAAAAAAGTCCGCATATAATAGTATAATGCAACTACAATTCAGAGATTAAAATGTCCCCGCCCTGAGGGGCTAGTGGTTAAGACGTCCCACCGGGAAATGGGGGAGATCCGTGGTTCGATTCCCGGTTGGGGCGGATTTTTTTAATTTCTGAATTGAGTAAATAAAAACAATTACCCCCACGGGGGGGTTTCCCGTTTAAACCCAAAATCGAAAAATAATAATATAATATAATTTTATATACAGAAGAACTCTATACCCAAGTTGGAAGAAAAGGGGGGACCCGGATTACCGAAAAACTCGAATGACCGTTTTTTGTTTTTTTGCTTCCTAATAAATAAATAAATATCATGGAAGGTACCTATTACTTTTCTTTTTTTTCATTTCAATACTCAATATTCAATTCAAATATTTTCAATTCTCAATCCCCGGTACTAGTATCCCATACTAGTACTAGGCCCATACAATAATTTTGATTCTCATTGAAATTTCATTCTTTTGATTATTTTTTTATATTTAGAAAATTTATAAATTTCCCTTTGTTCTCCCCTAAAACTTTCCCTTATAAATCCGTACTATAGGCCCTACACGTATATTTTAAATTTCAAAACAAATCCCTATTAGCTTTTTATATTTTTATACATTCTAATGAACATGATTGTTTTTCATACGATAACTCTTTTCATTTTTCATTTATTATTTAATAATCAATTTAAACAACTTCTATTCTAATACTAGATACTATATAATAATACATATAACTTTATTAAATAAAAAAATTTTTTTTGATTTTCCATTTTATATTTAGTAAATTTTTAAATTTTCCATGTCCAATACAAAGCCCCCTTTTAGATTTGTATACTTACGTATTATTAAATACAATACAATTCCATTTTATAAATCATTAATCACTACATAGCTAGTGTTTTATATTATTATTCTCCTAAAAACAGTATTGTACATATCAAACCAATTACTCATTTTATTTTTTCATTTTAATACTCAATTAATTATTCAAAAATTTAATTCTCAATACTAGTTACCATACTAGTAAATAACTATAACTTGACAATGAAATATGCATTCTTTTTTTTATTCATTTTTTACCATGTTTAGCCTTTGGAACTATTCACTCCCCCTTACAAAGAGGTGTATACTTGTACCATGTATAGCTTAGTGAATAAAGACTACTCTACTCTACTCTAGCTGCCTATATGGTAACGATATGACACGCAAGGATAAAGGAAAAAAAATCACACGAAACATTTATACAGGGTATTTTTTATACCAAATGATTTAAAAGCTTGTAAACAAGCCACAAAACAGTACACAATTAGGCCACATGTCTAATAAAAACGCATATCTAGGCCTAAACTCGACGCAGTAGGCCTAGGTAGGATGGAAATTTTTTGAAAATTTCGTGAAAATTTTCAAGGTTTTTAATCTGTTGATTTGAACTGTCTTTTACCATTTATAAATAAAAATAATTTGGGTAGCGTAGCGGCCAAAGATTCCATTTACTAACTGGAGAAAAAAAAACTGAAAAGTTTTTTTTTTTTTTTCTTTCTTTTTGTTTTTTGTGTGCTGTTAACACGATTCGGCAAACCCAACTCCCATGCGATGAAATTTTTTGGAGGCCTTGAAATCCTCCCGATTTTTCTTTGGGGAACTCGCCAATTTTTTTTTTTTGATTTTAAAAAACCGAAAAATTTTTTCCTTTCAAGTTTTTTAAAAAAACCGGAAAAATTTTTTTACGGGAAAAAAATTTTTTTTTTTTTTTCTTTTTCCTTTTTTTCCCTTTTTTTCCTTTTTTTTTGAAACCCAAGTTTCCAAAAAAAAAAACCAAAAAACTTTTCTTTCGAAAAAACTTTTTTTTTTTTTTTTTTAAAAAAAAAGATCTATATACCATAGTGGCAAGTGATGGGGACAGTGCTGCGATCCTCGGCGACCGCCACCTTAACTGGTTCCACCTATATACAGTAGATTTAGTTAATGTTTCTGTATTTTGTCTGAATTGTGTCTCCATCGATATTGTGTATTTTTTTTCCGTAAGACAGAGCCGACGACCACCCCAACAACCACCCCGACGACGAACACAATGACGACCACAATGATGACCATCCCGACGACCACAACAACCTCGTTTATTACACCAAACACCTCTACGGCTTCATGACGGTCAAGACGTCGACATCTTGGAAAACTGGCAGATTGAAGGTATGAACATATAATATATATATAACACTGAGACACGCATGAGACAAAGTTCATAAATTCAACTTTTTACAATCTTGGTGTTTGCTTAAAGAGCCATGTTGAAAATAAAGGAAATTGAAAGAGGCAGCACTTAAAACATTAAAAGACACTTGTATAAGCCAGCAGAGTACCTATTTTCCTCCTATGTGGATTCCTTTAGTAAATACCGGAGTCGATAAAGAAGTTTCCCCGTTGGGGAGATCCTCCAACTCCCTATACCGCCCTGGGTTAAATAAAAAGTCGGTTTTTGGCGTTGGGAATCTAACGTTCCGCGCGACTCTGTGTGACGATTGATGGAACTACTTCAATAAAAGTACGTCACTTTTCTACTAATAGTTAACAGTCGATGACGACAAATGGCGGAAACGTCAAAATATTAAATACGATCAAATGTTGGCGAATGTTTTGGCATAAAGCAAACTCTCTTTATTAATGAGGATATTTCTGATGGAGTAGACCTAAGCTTAGGAGCTAGGCCGACAATATGTATTGTTCAAGATTTCGATTTGAGTGCCTAGGGCGTACTTACGTCTGAAAACTGTATTGTGGCCTTGGGCCTAGGCTACACTTACGTCCGTTAGGCTTGAACAAGGCATATCTCAAATTATTTCGCACGAAAATGTCAGTGACGCCTGCGCAACACTTTATAATAACAAATCAGAAGTAAATCGTTTTAAAAGACTAGGGCCCAGGGCTAATATGATTGAAATAAAATTGAAGTTTGACGTTTCGTCTGTTGTTTGTTGATTTCAGCGTCACTGCACATCGATAATCTACTGACCGTATTTAGCGTGCAGTGCTTTTATTAGTTTCACATTGGAGCCGCTCTCAGCGCGCAGGACGTTAGATTCCGTTTTGACTTGGGAGTAAGGGGACCTCCCCAAAGGGGAAACTTCTTTATCGACTCTGGTAAATACTAAGAATCCTTTTTGTTTATATCACCTTGATTTTGTCAACTTCCATGTGTGAGAATGTTAAATTTTATCTATCTTGGTCTTTATTTGTTTTGATATAGGGTAGGCCTACTTTTGATAATATAATTTTTTGTTTTTCATATGAAACCTGGGGACTGAAATTGTTTCAGTAATTTCCAAAACATTGTTTTTTACAATAGAATAAAGAGTTATTTCCACTAAAGTGTTTTAAATACTGCATAATGTACTCTTCTAACTTTAAAACTAAGATAATTTAATAAGATTACTATTTTTTGTTTTAGCTGCAATTCAACATTCGATATTGATGACATGATCGATCAGAATCCATTACCTCCATTATACGGTATAGAAACACACCCTTTTCTAATTTTTTAACATCTAAGGTAAGAATAATAATAATACCGTATGCGTATAGTACCGAATATAGGCCGACCTTTTTTTCATTATTTTAGGTCTCAAAATCCCTCCTCGGCCTATATGCGAGCATCGGCATTTTGACGCGCTAATTTTAAACACCAAGTTACAGCGCCGTGTGACAAGAAAATACGTATAGTTAACTGCTTCTGTCTGGCGCTGCGCCAACAATACGGCAGGCACGGAGGACGCGACGCTATCTCCAGGCCCACTGCAGGCCTACTGATGAGTGAAGTATGACGAGGAACAGATAACTAGGCGATATGAACCAGTCTGCTGGGAGATTGCGTCATAGCGCTACGTCATCACGGGCTCCGCGTCAATAGGCCGCGCGGGAAAAACGACCTTGGCACTGGCTCCGCGGAAACAGACCACAGGAATAACGGAGCGTAAAATAAAAATATTACATTAAAAATTCCTTTTTTAAATTTCGATGACCCAAGTTAGGGGGTCTGCCTATATTCGGTACTACAGAAATAATAATAATATAATATCAATTTTATATACAGTAAGAACTCTATTATCCGAGTTGGATGAGACCGGGGGCACCTCGGATTACCGAAAAACTCGAATGACCCGTTTTTTTGTTTATTTGCTCTCCTAGCATAGCCTGATATGGTAACATGATATGACACATGCAATGGATAAAGGAACATAAAATACACACGAAACACTTCATACAGGGTATCGGTATACCAAATGATTTAATAGCTTGTAAATCAAGCTCACAAACACACGTACACAATTAGGCCTACATGTCGTAATAAAAACGCATATCTAGGCCTAAACTCGACGCAGTAGGCCTAGACCTAGAATGCAAACATAGGCCTAGGGGAGGGCCTAGGCCTAGCTCTGTTTCTCATCACTATAAGCCCGCGCTGAAGCTCTCGTCGCAAGATAAGTCTGGGAAAGAAATAAAATAAGCCCAGGAATAACAATTTCAATGCGTCTTGATTACGAATTTCGTAAATCGGTTGTAACATGATCGCATCGACCTAGTTCCATAACGACCATCTTTGATCAGCTGTGACTGTGAGTCGGATCGTATGCGCACGCGCAGGCGGACTGCTCAAGAGTCGAGTCAGGTCTTCATGTGCATGTGCGTGCGCCGTGCGGTCAGTGCGCACCCCCGTAAAAGCACTGGTGTCTGGCGCTGCGGATGGACAGCAGAACCGACGTTGCATCGCATGGAGTGCACCGAGGCCGATGCACGATCGGCCGCAGTCGGGAAGGCTCGTTACCGGCGATGCGCGCAACACACACTGCTCGAAAGCCGAGATATATCGCCGATCTATCTTCTCTTGCACTCCCTCGTAGGCATGGGCAATACTCCCGCTAGGCCTACAAATGTATGCGAGTACATTTAAAAAAGCGCGGCGCGGCATCTGAATTTATTTTTATGTTTTATTTACGTAGCAGTATTTACTAGGGTTGCCGTTCGATGTGAAAATCGTGATCGATAATCGGAGGCATCGAATCGATTATCATATCGAAATATATCGATATCATAGACCCAAATCGATTATCATATCAAATTCCAAATTGAGCCTAGGAAGCAGAAACACGGAAGAAACATCGCGAATTCAATATAATTGGGCAGACTGACGCTAGAGAAGTTCACGCCACAACACGTCGAGCCGTACTGAATACATCGCAATCGGGCCGGGCGATGTTTTCGTATCGCCTTGTATCGCGCTGCGAGCGCATGCGCACTGGCGGCGGTGGGCGTGGCATTATACTTGAGCAGCGATTGGCTACTCCGACAACCAATCGGCGCGTTGATACGACAGCGCGGCATTTTTAAGCATGGTAAACCGCGAAAACATCGATGTCACTATTTAAATCGATAATCATATCATATCATATCAAAATACTTGAATCGATTATCATATCATATTACTGATATCGATAATCGATCGATATTTCGATTATCGACGGCAGCCCTAGTATTTACTTTAAATACCGTATTGTGCCGGATATAGGCCGAACCTGAATATAAGCCGACCCCCTAACTTTTCTTGTTGAAATATAAAAAAACATATATGCATAAGTAAGCATACATCATAGTACAAATCAATGGTTTGTCTAAATTGCATTAGTTTTTATCTTTTTTCAGTTTAACATAGGTGTTCCCTATACCAAACTCAAACAAATCTTTTCGAGTTGTTATATTGAAGATTCAAATAAATGCATATGAGGATATGGGGATTTTACCCGTGTTCTACTTATCATACAACTGGTGTACCAGCAACGGAGTTGTTGATTTGTAGAACGTAGAAAAAGCCTTACTGTAATCTACCATGAGTATAAAATTAATTGTTTTATAAGTGCTTGTTTATTCTCACATTGTTAGGCTAACAGACACCTTATACTTGGGGCATACCTTTCTGCAAACCTAACTAAAAGACTAATAGGTAGTGGAAAAATATTAAAATAAGTCATTATCATTTATCCATATTGCTGTTTCCTGCTTCTGGCAGGGTCAGCTTGGGTTTAGCAACCAAATTTTTCCACCTCTTACTATCCTCCCAAATCTTACCAGCTCTCTCCTCTTGCCTCCAAGTCTCCAGCTATGGTATCCTTCCATCTCTTCCTTGGTCTACCCCATCTTCTTCTTCCTCTTCAATTTGTCTTTCATACATTTTCTTGGGCATTCCATCTTCTCCCATTTTTTTTATATGTCCATACCAACTCAACCGTGTCCTTCCTGTTCTGTCACTTAACTTCTCCACACCCAGCATTTCTCTAATGTCCGTGTTTTTTATTCTATCTCTTCTCGTCTTGCCCACTGTGCTCATCAGAAATCTCCTCTCTGCTGTCTGCATCTGACTCTCCTCTCTATCTCCCATTGTCCAGGTTTCTGCTGCATACGTAAGGACTAAGGATCGGTATGAAATAGGTTGTAAATTGTTATAAATAAATATTATACTTTTTCAGGAAATGTTTGAAACAATTCAGCCAGAGGCTGCGAGACCACTGCTAACCCAGCTAATGCAGTACGTACCTAAGAAGATTCTGGTTAGGAGTCGTTGGGGTTCAGCAGTGGTCAGTTAACAATCTGCCGTGTCGCACTATCAATATTCTGTTGAATCATTCCATAGAAACTTAAGGCGGAGGTTTAAAATTTCTCCGAATATATGGATATTCACAGGTATGCTCAACTCATAACGAAATGATGAACAGTATAAAAGCATTATGGGTAGGGGTCTGCGGGTAGTACTTTTTAAGTTCGGGGCGGGTTCGGGTCCGGGAAGTCATAATAACTTCGGGTTTCGGGTCGGGTTCGGGAAAAGAAAATAACTGCAATTTCAATAGAGCAAAGCCAATCTGTAAAAAAAAAAAAAACAATATATAAAATAAAAAATCTTTAATTTCAGTATAAAAACTCAAAATAAAGGATCTATTTTGCATAAAAAATTCAATTAATTCAAACTATTTTTAAAGTTTTGCGTATTTTCAAATTTTCCCGCCGTTCAGTTTCAAACGTTGTTACTTCGTAGATCAAGAAGAAGAAGTTAAGTTTGTATTTGTTATGTTGCCGACCTTGAAAATGACGAGTTTTGAGGTGTGACGTCACCAGCAGTTCACCAGCTGGTTAGTGGCCTATTTTCTCGCAAAAACATAGTAAATACTTGGAAAATGGGTAAAAAACTGCCGATTTCGCCCAAATTTCGCGAAAAAAACAATAGAACAGGCTGTTTTTCACTTTAAAGGTAAAAGCAGTCTTATTTCGCTCCATTTCGCGAACGTTTTTTGATGATTTACTAAGGCTCCTAAGTGGTTAGCAATTTAGGCCTAGGCCTACCCGAAAAAAACCCGATTTACATTTATAAAAACCCGAATTTCGGGTATGTAAAAATACCCGAAATTACCCGAAATTGCGGGTACCCGCAGACCCCTAATTATGGGAATTGATAAATAGTGATAGGGGCAGTATAATAAATACATACTAAATAGTAAAGTGCCAAGCCAGATAAATGCAATTAAACATTATGACAATCTGTAGTAACAAACTCAGCACAAATATCCAAAGCATTCAATGAGTTCTATGAATCACTGAATCAGTAACTCAGAATTTTCATTTATTTTATTGTCTTGTTTTACATCAAGGTGCGTTTACTGTTCAGCGTTTGGTGCGCCGCGATTCGCGCGAATCGAGCGCAGCCAATCAGAGAACTGGGTTGCCGCGACATTGGCGGCTGCGATTTGGTCGATCTCGAGGCGCGCCAGCTGCGCTAGACTCAAACTGGTTGAACATTTTCCGCGCGTCGCTTGCGAGATTACCCACAATTCCGTGCTTTGTGTTGTTAAAAAGGTCAAATAGTCAAATCAAATACTCGCGCGCGCGGCGCGGACCAGTAAACGATATGAGCGATTTCGATGTGCGATTTGCGGCTACCGCGTCGCCCGCGGCGCACCAAACGCTGAACAGTAAACGCACCTTTATTCCTGCATAATATAATGTACTACTAGATGATGAAGTTAATTCATTACATAGGTGAATCAAACATGTCTTTTCAAAAGACTAAGACTTCAAACAATCAATCAATACTAACACAAAGTACAAATACAAAATACTAATACTTAATTCACATTAACAAATACAACCAAGTTCCGGTACTTATAACCACACATTATTTTATAGATATTAGTAAACCTTTACTATTATAATACAAGATACTTTTAATCATACTACTTTAATCTAGTAGGAACTAAAATAAAATTGGCATTCAAATAAGCATTACCCATTTGTTTAGTCTTTGAGGAACCCAATAGAAATTGGAATCAATGAAGCTTGAATTACCATACCATTTAATATTGTCCACAAGGATATATTCTTCAAAGGCTTTTTCAAAAAGAAATTCATGTTTTTCAAGCCGGTAAGTTATGGTTATGTATTGCAATTTGAAAGAAAAAGTTGAAAAAGTTAGCCAGAATCCAAAGAAAAAAGGTTTTAATATGAGTTTTTTTAGGTATAGGGCCTATAATAACAATTAACAAGTAACAATAGAACTAGACAACAATCACCTACAATGCGTTCAAAAAGCACTTGCAAAAGCAAAGAGATCCTACGCAAACTAAAAACTTACAAAAAAGTAGAGATGTGCGGGTACCCGAAAAACGGGTAATTTTCGGGTAGGTAAAATTACCCGACCTCGGGTCGGGCCGTCAATTCCTACCCGAAAAAGTCGGGTCGGGTAGAAGTAATAAAGAAACACGCCAATCTGCTCCTTTTAAACCTCCCGCTCACACGCCAAACGAACAGCTGACGTCGGAGCGGACCAATCGCTACGACGTGGGCGCGGCTATGCTATGATGCTGTGTCCTTGGCTCTTCCGGCGCTGTTCCCGCTGGAGTAATAGGCCCTACTGACCGTCATTACTCGTGTTCTGGTTATTCAACGCTAATAACGGCATAAAGCAAGTTGAATATTACGTACGTGGGCGAATGGTGAAAAAGAAACAACGCTAATAAACATCGTCTAATGCCTAGGAGGCGAGGCGGCAGGCCTAGAACAAAGTTGCAATTCATCTAGAAGTCCGATCTAGTGCGCATCGTTGCGCGCAGCAGAGCGTTGGGCGGAGTCAGACTGAAAGGCTGGTGCAAACGCGCGATTTTGTCAGATGCATTGAAACGAAACACTAAAAATAACCCCGAGTTCTAAGCTACCGGAACGAAAAGTCCTAAGTACAGGTTCTACTGAAACCCTACTGTAGCCCTAACACTCGCAATTTCACTCGATTAGTGATTTATGTACCTATAGTTCGGAACAGACCGTACCTGTATCCTAACCTTCGAAGTATCGACCGGATTATTGGTAATTATGCAAGCATAGACCCTCTCGGGGTTAGGCCTATGTTGCTCCACGACTACGACTATGCAAATTAACCTAAGATAAGCACTCCTAACTAACTCAGGGGGAGGCCCTCTCATACGTCGGGAAAACACAAATAAAGGCAGTAACCTAGCAACACATGGTAGACATAAGTGGTGATGACCGTGAACCGGTGGCCTGTTGAGCACGATTCCCCGTTTAGGAATGTACCCAACCTTACCCAGTGCGCTAGTGGTGAGCCTCGCCGCTGGAGTCCCACGTCCTCGGAACAGCTGGGTGGTCCACACGTTCTTAAAGTTACCACTATGACTAAACAAAAAGCTTATGCGTCAGCAATATGTGACGAGCTGAAGGCCGTGCATTAATTGAAATGTTGAGGTTGTGAAATGACTTGGGATTGAAGGTCGTTAGCATGCCCCTAATGAATTGAAAGTGATTAATTCGGATATCAAAAGGTTGTTTTAATGATTCTAAGTTATGCAAACAAATGAATGAAAAGATGTAATTAGTGTGAAAGCTTGGATCCAAAGCAAAGATTTGAATATTAAATTACCGTGAACATTACATAAATTGATACAATAAGTCTTACTCTAGATCAACCAAAGTTAATAGTCAACGTTATCTTGAGTTACGATACTGTAGTGAAGTGGGTGGGACGTAGCCCTCTACTTGGCACGTTCGATGGTGGTTTATGCGCGCTGTAGGCGCCTCGGTCCCTCAGGGCGAATTCCGCAGTGGCGGATTGACCTGCTTCCCATCTTGGCGTCCTGGTGGACCTCGAAGTGTAAATGTAGAAATGTACTTACTCAGTATGTAGACAGGGTAGGCAAGATATATTCACGTTGAAATTGGTACTAATTAAATGATGATTTGGTTGATTAGATGCCTAGCCACGACTGGACCACGTGGTGTACAAATTATAGTTCGACGTGTAAAATGCCCTCAACTCAGGGATATTCATTTAGTTGCATAAAGATTGCCACTCCCGGACTAATGAAAACTGTGAACTTTTAAATAGAATGTCCATTGTCTAGCTGGTGTCGTCGACTGCCCGGTGGCGTCGGTCGTATGATAGCTACCACATACTGGTGGGCGGCTTAAAACACCTCCCGATTTACCGAAATGGTGTTAAATGTGTTGAAACTAAATCAAAACCGCAAAACTAGCACTTGAAACCGCTCTCTTATACGTGGAGAGGCGTGTGGTTCCATTGCCCTAAAATGCCTGCTTCGCCTGCTTGATAGGCCGCACTCGGAAGATTCTTTGGAAACGACTTGCTCGTCTGAAGGCTTGAATCTCAGTGGACGATGCACTCTGTGCTTCTCCGTCTCAAAAACGCCCTGCTCTGCTGGCCTAGGTGATGACGTAGACCATTGTCACTGGCCACATCCACCCCGTTCCGCTCGCTGATTGGTCGACTACTGGTGAAACCAACTATTTCACTCGGCCGATCCAGGCTGCTAGCCCGCATACCGATTGAAGCCTACCTCGTTTTGCACAGATTTAGCCGCACAAAATTCACCCCGTTGGTACAGCAAATAACATTGCTGACCATTAGCCACTTTTAGACTTATCGCACAAGCCTAGGCTATTCCCATATGACCTTAGCCATAACCACTAGCTTTCCTATTAGGACAAGCTTAATTTACATAGACATGTAAATTATGCAAAAATTATGTAGAACTTGAAAATTATTGATTATGTAATTTGAAAAATATGTAACTTTTAGGTTTCAAAAATTGAAAAATAGGGACCAACATTGCCGTCCAGGGCTGTACAGTTACAGCATGGCTGGTACAAACGCATGATTTCGTCGGCCGGAAGAGAAAATACGCGATCGCATCGGTTTTTCTTGGGGTTTTCGTATCGGAAATATTAGAAAACGATTGTTACGATATTATTTCCGAGAATAACGAACGATTGATGCAGGAAAACGATAATAGCAGGGTTTCACTGTACTAGGCCTAGGCCTACTCAAGCAAAAGTTCATAAGACGCCGATTTGGAAGTACTTTGTGTCAACACAGCCCAGAGTGGCTACCTGCAACCAATGCAAAACTGTTTTGTAGGAATTTTTTTTTTTTTTAAATGAATTCACAAATAAAAAAAAATTCACTACCCGAGCCCGACCCGAGGGTACTTCAATTACCCGAGCCCGAGGGTACTTTCAATTACCCGACCCGAGCCCGACCCGAGTTCAAAAACCACTACCCGCACATCCCTACAAAAAAGCTCATCCATCAATGCGACTAAAAAAAGCGTTTGCAAAGCTTCCTAGTAACTAATCACTAATCAAGTATTATACAGTGGGTGCATGTGTGTGTGAATGATTGATCCCTAGTAGGCAAACTGAACTATACAAATAAATAATTAATTAAAAATGTGTAAAGACAATAGTCAATAATTAATGCAGGCCTAATTTGTGTGATGTTGGTCCTCAGAACGCCTGGTCGAGTGCGATGTTGGTCCTCAGAACGCCTGGTCGAGTGCGATGTTGGTCCTCAGAACGCCTGGTCGAGTACGATGTTGGTCCTCAGAACGCCTGGTCGAGTACGATGTTGGTCCTCAGAACGCCTGGTCGAGTGCGATGTTGGTCCTCAGAACGCCTGGTCGAGTACGATGTTGGTCCTCAGAACCCCTGGTTAAGTGCGATGGGACTGAGGGACGCGACTTCCGTCTGGTTGACGGTGATCAACGGATACGACGTCGGAGAAGAATTCGTCAGTTGGTGACCGAAAGGGAAATAATCGTGGCGAATGGTGAGCTTAACCTGGGGCTAAACATAATGGCCTTTTTGGCCAGAATGGCCCACCAGTATGATGGACATTTTCGTCGGCTACAACATAATTTCGCACTCCAAAATCGTTTGGTGGCAGATCCTGACCAAGTAGTTGACGAAAGAAATGACATTGCCCCTCCAGACATTTTGAACCTGGAAAACATGGCAGTGGCCATGGAAGAGGAAGTGGAAATTGTCTGGGGGGGCGATGCTGACGAAATGGGGCGATCAAGATCTTGCGAGGGAAAGGCCTTAACGATGATGTGGCTATCGACCACATCGCAACACCATGTGGGCACTTGTCTTTTTGCCAGGCATGTGCCACAGCGCTTGGCCAATATTAAAACCACGCAAAATAACCTTATTTTAGTTTAGCCCTAATAACTCGCATAATGCTACACAAAAACAAAAAGTGGATAATCAGTCTCAAATGGTTTAGTTAGAACTATATCTGGTATAAAACCTTTACAAATATTGTAACCAGTAATGATTTTAATCAAGGTTTAAATTAAATTAGTAATGTATACCGTAATTAAAAACGCTTCTGATTACAATATTTGAAAAAATTTCATGCAGGGTTCTAACGAAACTATGATAGACCTATTAGCCCTTTTTTATTTTACGTGCGATTTGAGAGATATTACTAAAATAAGGTTATTTAGTGTGGTTTTAATATTGGTGGTGATCCTAGCCCTTAAACGAGGTGAGATGCACCCTGTGCTGTGCAATAATGCATGTACCGGTACATTCATCAGAGTGTTCCGCAACTAATACTTTGTTATTCCCCATCTTATGTGGATGTGGATTTACCAAAAAATTAAATTTTGGGTTATTTGTTCTGTACATTTACCGTCGGGCAATAAAATTGTCTCATTATCGTATGCAATTTGTAAATTTGCTGGCCTTAACCTTGTTTTCCCTTTTCAAGACCACCTTCTTTCACTTCACTAACTCAACGTACTTTGCTACTATCTCCTTCGATGTCTTCAATTTTGATTTTTAGGTTAAAATTCCACTACATTGTTGGTGTATAGTTTAAGACTAAGAATCATTAGAATATAATGGCAGGAAAATTAATTTAATTTAAAAAATTACCCATTTAACCACATTCCCAGTAATTTTATGGTAATTTACATCACCAGTAATTAAAATCAAATCACTAAAAATTTGTATGCCTACTAATCTGGTTACTGGTTTTGTATTAGGTTAATGCAAATTGGTAAAGGCCTAAGCCTAATATGTTAAAAAAAAAAAAATAGGCATGTGTAATAGTAATAATTAGGGATGACATCGATTCCAAAATACATATTGGAATCGACTTTTATGACATAGGAATTGATTAGGAATAAAAAAGCATTTTTAGGAATTACCCCAAAAACCAAGCAATCAAGCAAAATAATATTAACAATAATAGTATATATAGGGAGTAGGGACCGGTAGGTACTAGGTACTAAATACTAAGTAGTAAAGTGAGCTAGTTAAGGATCAGTGATTTTTATTATTCAACATACTAGTTTGTTATTGACTAGGGGTGTGCGATAAAAAAAAAAAAAAAAAACAGCTCGATATTTGAAATTGATTACGATTGGAACGTATGTCAACACAGACAATCCCGAGTCTATGCGGGCGGCGCGCGAGTGAGTACTGACTATCTTTGCTGTCGCACAAACATCATTAGCCAGCCTCGACATGGTCTCAACTCGAGGCTATTACTACACCTTGCCGCTCTTGCTCTCTCTCCCTCTCTCTCTCTCTCTCTCTCCCTCTCTCTCCCTCTCTCTGCATCCACTCAGGCAGGCAGCACATTGCTTATCTGACGACTTACTTGAGAGAAAACAGACATGACACTTGACACCAATGACTGCTGATATAAGGACGAGAGAGAAGAGTTGAACGAAAGAGAATGATTGCTCCATCTTATCTCGGGCGTCCCTAGAGACATTCGGGGCTATTAATATAGCTCACTATTGTCTCGCGCTCTTCTGCACTGACTGCCACATTTTATTAGATAAATAAATATCTTTTTAGAATCTACCCAGTCAGTTACGGGAATCGAGCCCTGGATCTTCTCCATTGTAAGCAGAAATGCTAACCACTTCACCAACGAACCATGCTTTCGTGAAACACTTTGCCACCATCATAAACGTGTGTATGAAGATTTTTAATTTTGAAATTATGTCATCAAGGTTGAATTAATATCAACTGAAAAAAATGTGTAGTATTAACAAATTATAGATACCATGGAAAATTAAATAAAATATGATGGAAAATCTTAGTTTTAAGTAAACAAATAGCGGTTTGTAGCATCTATTCACAAAACTCTACTTTCACGTATCTCTGACTATAATATATGTGCAAAGACTAGGTTTGTTTGTTTGTCCTGCTTTAACTAAAACACTTTACTCCAGGAGTAAACTGGTTAAACTGAAATGGGAGTAAAAATCACAGTTACTACAACATGGACAAAAGAACAGTGTTGAGATTGTTTTGGTTGCTCCCAAAGCTGCTCCTACTACAGTAGCTGGTGTTAAAACCTTCCTCCAGTCTCACTTACAGTAAGTAACTACTGGAGTAAACTGGACAAAAAAAACGCCTGCAAGTTACCGGTACACCCATCACAACTTACTCCAGGACAGAAAAACGGTGTTTTGTCAATATGGACAAAAGAAACAGTGTTGAGATTGTTTTGGTTGCTCCCAAAGCTGCTCCTACTCCTACTACAGTAGCTGGTGTTAAAACCTTCCTCCAGTCTCACTTACAGTAAGTAACTACTGGAGTAAACTGGACAAAAAAAACGCCTGCAAGTTACCGGTACACCCATCACAACTTACTCCAGGACAGAAAAACGGTGTTTACTGTTTTGTCAATATTTTACTCCTGGAGTAGTGATCTCAGGACAAACAAACAAACCTACTGGTAACTATCTTATAGTTACTGCCTTCAGGAAGAGTTCCAGAGAAAATCACTGGTATTGCAGACGGCGGTGCGGTTACAGCAAAGCATTTGGTAGTCCAATCAGCTGTTGAGTTTGCTGCTACGTCTCGTCGCTCAAATAGACTTAAACTATGTTGTACGCGCAATTATCCCACAATCTACTTTGGTTCTAACTTGCGTTGTGTCGCTCGACATTGAATCGATGCGCTCGGCAATCTAAAGAACAGCTTCAAGCAGTTTTGTTCTACTGTTGATGTTAATTAAAAGGTAAATATAAATCAATTTCATATTATGTATATTAAATAAATAAATATGTATTTAGAGTCTACCCACTCAGTCATATAACTGATTTTCAGTGGGGGACAGTAAACCAAAGCAACCAAGCCAACCCTGTAGGTCCCGACGCAATCGACGAGTGAGCGATGCCAATAACCAACCAAAGATCGATATTTTTAATAGGAAATATAGCAATGAGTGGTATGAACAGTGCGAACACCCGCGGATCAACGCCAGAATCAACAAGGCCGATTCAGAACAACTCTGAATTTATTATGTTATGTGCTTCGTTGCTAGGACGGCTCCAAAGTCACCGTTTACAAACTCCTAAGACAAGAACTGATGGACTTAAGTCCAAATCAGAAGTTAAAAAACTTCTGACTTTGGCGCGAATCAAACCCTGGACCTTCTGCATTGGAAGCAGATACGCTAACCACAAGACCAACAAGCCACAGACGTTTTTTTAGCCTGTTTGCCCCCTCCAATCAGTTAAGTATAACATTATGGTTGCATCAAAAAAATATTGATTTATTCAATCTGGCTTAAAATAAGAAGTTAAGATATTACTATCAGTAACAGAAAATAACAATACAATACAACTTAAGTTTAACGGCACAAGATCCGTGTTTCTGTGAGTGAGTGAGTTTGCTCCAGAACAGCCTAACAGATTGATCTGAAATTTTAAACAGACAGTCGTTACAAGTTTGCAAAATTCTTTGTAATTTAAACCTACAAGACATAAGTAATTGAAAATATAGGCTGAAATGTATAGGATGTAATTTAACGACAATAGTTTTGTTCTTGAAAAAACATTTTTATCAAATCATTTTTCAGAATGTCCGATGGTGAGCCAGGTGTGCTGAATCTTGCACAACATTCTGCTAGGAGATTGAGTAAACTTGCAATCTTTACTAGTATATTTTCATACTGGCTAGTGGCTGTTTTCCATATTTTCCATATGTATTTTATACAATTCAAAACGTTCTAAATTTTTAATACAATCCAGAAATAAAAAGTCTAATCCGACCATTGTTTGAACCCAGGTCTCCCACATTCTGGGTATACAGGCGTCTTATAGCCTACTACAAATAATAGGAAAATGCCAATGTCGTTGTTAGACGTGTGAGCAAGTCGCGTGTGTTGACTGTTGAGTACCCGGGAACATTTGCAATTAGGCTGATTGATATTATTGCAGGATAAGGAATAAACGATAGGGTTTTGAGTTTATTTGATAAAAGGGCGCGTCAACTGTAAGACCATAATGCACCATTCTAGCCAATGATAGACTAGGGAAAAAAGAACCAGCATCCAGCCTTGGATAGGGGGAGGAAATGGAATGTTCCCAAGTACTCAACACATACAAATACAATGCCTATACAGGCTCAAATGTCAAAGTCTAATTAAATATCTACATGTATTTATTAACAACAACAACATGGCTCTCTCACTGGTCTTACAACGAATTTGGCGTTTTCCTAGTATACGGTTGTTTTTGCTGGCGCCATGAAGGTGCTGTGCTAACATGTGCTGCACAAGTGCTGCATGGTGGAAACGAGTTTCTAGCAGCATTTCCGTGACGGTCACAGCCAAGATGGCAGCGCCCACAAATCTCTACTAAAACTACCGTATAATACAGCATGGTTGACGTTTTTACAGATATTTGGTGCATAAAACTATTGAGATATAAACCACTAGGAAAACGCTTAAGTCCCGCCGCGTTGTTGGATGAGCGTAATTGGTGCATTGACGCTGCCATGTGTTCGCGGGTTTCTGTTGTTCTGTGCAAAAATCATTACTTAGTCGAAGATTTTTTTATAATTAAATAAAATTAAATAAAAATAATTTAATTTTTTTAATTCATCGTAATTTCAAAAAATAAAAAAATCGTTAAAATTGCAATTTTCATAAGAAATAATTATTCGATTGCGCTCAAATTTAACACGAGTACATTAATTCATGAAATTAAGGTTCTTGTGAAAAATCATTACAATAGGATAAAGCAGTAGGTGTTATAGTCAAAGAATTGTTTTAAAAAAGAAAAAACCCGTAAAATTTTCGATTTCATGAGAATAAATTTTTCGATTACGCTCAAATTCACACGAATATTTTAATCATAAAATTAAGGTTCTGTGAAAAAATCCTACAATCGAATAAAGCATGTAGGTGTTAGAGGTCGAAGAAATTTTTTAAAAATCGAAAAAAAATCGTTAAAAATGCGTTTTTTATAAGAAAAATTACCCGATTGCGCCCCCCAAAAACGTGGCAGTTCTAAGTTCAGAGATTCGAAGACCCATAAAATTTCATCGCAATCGGAGTATCGGTTTAGCGGAATCGTGTTAACAGACACACAAAAATACAAAAAAAAAAAAAAAAAAAAAAAAAAAAAACAAAAAAAAAACATTCCGGATTTTTTTCTCCAGTGTAGTGAAATGGAATCTTCGCTTCGCTCGCTACGCTCGCTACGCTCATCCAAAACGCTTAAGTCCCGCCGCGTTGTTGGATGAGCGTAATTGGTGCATTGCGCTGCCATGTGTTACGCGGGTTTTCTGTTTTTCCCTGTGCAAAAATCTTTAAACTTAGTCGAAGTTTTTTTTTTAAATTAAATAAAATTAAAAAAAAATTTAAATTTTATTTTTTTAATTCATCGTAATTTTAAAAAAAAAAAAAATCGTAAAATTGCAATTTTCATAAGAAATAATTTTTCCCGATGCGCTCAAATTTAACACGAGTACATTATTCATGAAATTAAGGTTCTGTGAAAAAATCATTCCCAATAGGATAAAGCATGTAGGTTTTTAAAAGTCAAAAAAATTGTTTTAAAAAGAAAAAACCGTAAAATTTCGATTTTCATGAGAATAAATTTTTCGATTACGCTCAAATTTCACACGAATATTTTAATTTCATAAAATTAAGGTTCTGTGAAAAAAATCATTACAATCGAATAAAGCATGTAGGTGTTAGAGGTCGAAGAAATTTTTTAAAATCGAAAAAATCGTAAAATTGCGTTTTTTATAAGAAAATTTACCCGATTGCGCTCAAAAAACGTGGCAGTTTTAAGTTCAGAGATTTCGAAGACCTCCATAAAATTTCATCGCAATCGGAGTATGGGTTTAGCCGGAATCGTGGTAACAGACACACAAAAATACAAAAAGAAAAAAAAAAAAAAAAAAAAAACATTCCGGTTTTTTTTCCCCAGTGTAGTGAATGGAATCTTCGTTTCGCTCGCTACGCTCCTACGCTATCCAATACGTAAAAGGGATTTTGTGAATATTCACTGATATTTAAATTTGAATCAGCGCGGGCTAATTAGCATTAAAAAATAAAAGGCACCCGGATATTCGATTCGCTATCGTATTTTTGGGGGAAATTTTGCAGTACAAAAAACTTTTGGGGTACCCCCAAAGACCTCAGATGAAAAGACATACCAAGACCTTTTGAGTACATTGTAAGATCTTTGGCGTGTCCCAGTCATCCCCGGTACTGCGAGTGATGTGTACTCGGGAACGCATGAGTGACACACAGCATATTTTGTAGGTTACCGTAAACATTGATGGCGTAAATCACATTTTGCATTGGATATTCTTTTAAAAGATTGTCTCGGTTATGGCAACAACAAAAAATCCTCTCAGTAAAGCTCTAAACTTCTGTGTGGCAATGGTATTATTACGTTATTACGACTCGGTAAGGCGCAAAGAGGAAGAGTGAGGTTATGTTCCTGCCGACGTCTAGAGGCCTCCTACAGACAATTTGCTGCAGAGGAACGCATAAACGTGAGTAGGCCCCTAGGTCTTTATTAATGGTTATAAACATGGATCTGGACTAGGCTTCGTGGTAATTCGCCTCACGCAAAATACACTATTTTCAACACGTGTTTATTTCCCCGAAAACTTATGGGGTTTTTTCCACTGGCCCCACTGATCGCACTGAGTGCAATAGCATATTCTATTATTCCACTGGTAGCTGAAAATCGCACTCGTGCAAAAATATCGTATTCCACTGGGCCGCACTCGCTCCGTGCACTCGAGGTGCGCACTGAGCCGCACTGACTCCGAGGGTCAGGGCAATCTTTCCAGTGCAATCGTAGACCCGCGAAATTTGGTTGTGTTGTTAGATTTGATTGACTTTTCGTTGGATAGCAGCGACGATGAGTTGATCAATTCATTATCAGAATTGTCTCAGAGAAATCACAAACTACGTAGAAGATGTTGTCCACATGTATTCTGACATAGAAGTAGATTTGCATAACATTTTAGTTTGAGGTTATGTTTATTGTTTACTGTTCAGTCCAGTTGGGAACGGCTATAATATGCATTGGCCATTGCTTTCGACTTTTTCCCCATTCTCATCCACCACAATTGCTTCGAAAGCGTATGAAGACATATTGACAGTGAGGATTGCCAGTTGCCACTCAATATTATGCACTGAAAAAATAATCGTATTCCACTGACAGTTGCACTCAGGGCAGCACTGGTGCCGTGCATCACGTGACCGTGACGTTTCAGTGCGCACTGACGTCGCACTCAGTGCGGCCCAGTGGAAAACGCCATTAGGTACGCGGGAAAGGGGGGGGGGTGCGAAGGGCGTAAGTCTTGCATTATTATTAAAACATACGCGCTTCGCCCCCCCCCCCCCCCGTGTACCTAAGCTTTTCCACGTGTATTTTGCGTGAGGCGCTATAGGCCCTACGGCATTTTTACCGGCTTCGTTAGTACTAGGTAGGCCTAGGTTAGGTTGACACAGGGGCTAAGGGCCTTTCCCTGGAGTGGTGATTGATTGATTGGATAGGCCTATGAGACGTTATGCAATATCCAATCAATCAATCACCAATCCAGAATGCAAGACCTAGGGGCTAGCCCTAGCCTAGGCCTTGAAACCTTTCAAGATCTGAGTGTGCTAGGGCTATGCCCTAATGGCTACCAGTACGATCTGTATGCCCCTACATTGGTCCAAATGATGTAGGCCTACGGTTAAGGTAGGTCCGCGTGAAGTGCCCATTGGATGAAATTGTGCCACCTAGTAGGGTATTCAAATGTACATGGGTTGGGTAGGGCGGGGCCTATAAAGTTTGGGTTAGCCGCCTTCAACGAATTCGATTTGGGATCCGCCCTTATGTCACACCATTACAAAGCGCGTTCTTCTAAGTCGGTTGCAGAGTGCAGAGTCTATAGACGGCAGTGGCTTTTAAGTCTTCACAACACGAAGATATCGCGAAGCAGCACAAATCCACACGATGTCGCTTTGAAGTGTATACTACGTAAGCTCAAGGCGAATTGGTTCCCTCCAAGTCGATTCTAAAAGCGAGTTGAACGGAAGCGCTTCAAGGCAAATTCATCGCATATATCACAGTCTCCAATCGGCTGGAACCAAGGTGATTTCAACCAAGGCGCTTTGAATGTGCGAGATATAGTAGGCCTACGTAGTCAGTATCACCAAGCTAACATCAGGTTGTGTCATGATTTAGATATTAGGCCTAGGCCTACATTAAAGAGTAGGCATGGCCTAGGCTAGGTCAAATAGATAATAGAATGTACCGGTAAACCTAGGGTGTAGCCTTTGTAGGGCCTACTGGACTTTCGATCAAACAATAGTCGAGCTATTCAAGATCGTAGATTCGAATGCGTGTTTGGTCAAAGAATTTCCAACCGGACATCTAAACTGACGGTGTTGATCGTCCTTTGTAGGGGTAGGGCCGACGGACTTTTCAGTTTGAAACAACTCTAGAGTATGTTTAGGCCTACCGGTACGTATCAGTGGTGGTCCCCATGTGAAAAAATGTGAAAAATGTAAAAAATTAGACACTGTGTGAAAACCTGTGAAAAAAGTGCCACTTTTTGCTATTTGAGTGAAAAAATGTGAAAAATCAACCAGTAAAATTTCAAATGATCCTTTAGTTTTCAAATTTTCATCATTACAAATTTTAAATACAGTAACTGTTATTATGTAGGCCTAGGCAACCGAGGATCGAACTCCTATGATGTGACGTAGGCCTACCGTAAGGAATTAGTAATGCGATATTAGCTTTCTTTTCATCGTTTTTTTAAGATAAGATGTCGCCTCAAATCGCGTTTTAGGCCACCAAATATAATACAGGACCCCAAAAAATTCCGCCTTCGCCGGATTTTCCTCTGGCGGCTGGGGCTTCGCCCCCGACTCCGGTTTACCCGCGTCACCTCGTTGCGAGTGGATATTACGCCTTGCGAGAGTACTCCTTGTGGATTTGTCGAAGGTTGTCATCCCTAGAATTGTAAACTTATTTAATCATTTCTATCTAAATTATCTTAATTATATAAACATTTCTAGCTCTATAATTGATAGCGAAGCAAGACTTCAATTTCACTGACCCAGAAAATTTAGCTCGTGTTTTTTTTTTTTTTTTTTTTGTCTTTTGTTAACTCTTTTACCAGGCAAACGGCATATCCGATCTTGATGAAATTTGACAGGACCTTCAAAATCTCTGAACTTAGAGTGTATAGTTTTGGGCACAATCGAAGAAATTTCTCATGAATATCGTACTTTTATGTTTTTTTTTCGTTTTTAGTGCGATATTTTCGTGACATTTGGGTTAATTCTGACAAACGGTGGGCTACACGTTCATATTATACATGGACATTAGGGTTATGGTGATGTAGTACCTTTTGAAAGAAAAGTTGAAAAAGTTTGCCAGAATCCATAGAAATAAAACTTTTAATATAAGTTTTTTGATTTTTTGTGCATATTTTTCGTGCCATTTGGCACATTCTGACCTAAACTGGTGGGCGTACAACGTCATATTATACATGGACATTAAGGTCATGGTGATGTAGTACCTTAAAAGAAAAAGTTTAAATAGTTAGCCAAAATCTATAGAAATAAGCTTTTAATATAATTTTTTTATCGGAAAATATACCAATTGCCCAGTAACCAAAAGAAACTTGACAACAATCACCTACAATGCGTAGGCAGCAAAACCAAGAATTGCAAAAGTAAAGATATCCATGCAAACTAAAAATTTTAAAAGCTCATCCATCAACGCGCGGGACTTTAGCGTTTTCCTAGTTTACATATTGCACTAGGGGAGGTACGGTAGGGGTAATAAGGAACACTTTTTACAAGTTTCGACTTCATTAATTAATTTGTTTGGTTGTATGAATCGTATAACAATAAAAATTTTACACACTATTCTATGAACTAATAGCTAATCCATGTTGTTTTATTTCGAATGTGCCGAATAACTTCCTATCAATACTCCCAATACTTGTTTAATAAGTAAAAACATAATAACCGTGTGGTAATAATGTGATGATTTAAGGAAAATTTGTGTGAAAAAGTGTGAATAACTTCATTTTCCAGTTGTGTAAAAATGTGAAAAATTGCAATTTTCAAATGTGAAAAATATGTGAAATTTCACAAATGGCTGGGACCACCCATGCTACATGAAAGATTCAATGCTGTGCTGGGATTGGATTGGATTCTGAGGCGAGCGTTTACATGTCATGAATTGAACAAGGTTCCAAGGTTTCAATGGTTCAGGAATCCGTTTTCAATAGGCTACCGTGAACTAATCCGATCTAGCGGTAGGTAGCTTTGAAAAACTGCTGTGTGTTACTTTTGTGCACTCGATCCGATACTCGAAATTGTTTACATGCTTGTTTTCGATCCAATATTTCAAATCGATCCCAACTTTTGAGGGATTCCCGATTGGGTCCAACCAATCCTAGTTCTAAGTGGTTACATGGAAGTTTGAGAGATTGGATCGTATTCAATACCGTATTGAATCATCCATGTAAACATAGCTTAGATCATATTCATACGGCTAAAAATCCAATTCATATGCCTACTAACTATAAAAATATATTCCCTAATGTAATTACTGTAGTAAGCCACAAAATTATGGTGTTGCAATGCAAATGA